>WAAG01078372.1:20832-47389 GCA_013390105.1 Tichodroma muraria
GAGAGGGGAGTGAGGAAAAGGGGAGAGGGGAGAGAGGAAAAAGGGAGAGGGGAGTGAGGAAAAGGGGAGAGGGGAGAGAGGCGACATCGGGAAGAACAGGCAGCCCTCAGCACCCTCAGGGCATTTGGGGCAGTGGGAGCAGCTGCCCCGAGGCTTTTGCAGCCTCCAGTGCAATAAAGGCTCCCAGCCCTGGAACACACCCTCCACCAGGCACAGGGGGATGGGCCAGAGCCCATAGGTGTGAGTGGAGGGCAGCAGGTATTGAGGAGAACAAATTCAAGGCTTGAAGCAAGTTCTCCTTGGGTGGGGAAACCCCCAGAAGAGTGAAGTGCAGTTAGGAGGCAGCAGAAAGGCCACGTTCCAGTCACCAGCAGGGAACACACTGGTGGTGCTGACAGAGCTGTGCTCCACTCCAGTGCCACGAGCAGAGGACAACAGGGACAGGTGTGCAACAGGCAGAGGTTTGGGAATTTGGGAGAGCTCCCCTGCCCACACAAAACAGGTTCTTCCAGCAAACACATCCACAGCTCTTTATGATTCATTTTTCAGATTTATTTTACTTATTTCTGATGATCAGTATAATTCAACTTCAGCTGTTTATCACAGCACATGGGTATAGGACAGGTCAAGGATGAGCAAACTGTTGTCTTGGGGTTCAGGAAGAGCAGAAAATGGCAAACCTTCCTGAAAAAATAATTTACTGGACTAATCAATGACTTTCTCTTACTCTGTTCATTCCTAAAAAGTTGTGACCTAGATGCATTTGAAGCATACATAAAATAGCATTCCTGTGCAGATTACAGGAGGTAGTTTGGCTTGTTTGGCAAAGCTTCTTGGCTTTTGAATCGTTTTTAAAATGCTGTAGACCTTAAATCATCCTTTCAACTGCGATGTCTTTTGAGTGGTCTGTAGTAACTAATCCTTACCTACCATCACAGGGTCTGCATATTCAGTTTCCTTTTTTACACGGTCTTCATATTTATTACTTCTAATAAATAGATTTTAATATCTGTATAATAAAATCAATATGAGGCATTGTGATAAATGATTCTACTTCTCTTTAGAGTAGAATAATAAGTTACAGGCAAGTTTGTAAATTAACACAAAACTTAGAACAACAATTAGAGATTAATGACAGAACAGTAGGAATCAGGAAATTGCCTGTGGCAAGAGAAATTAACTCAAAACCATGGTCTTAAAAGGATTTAAGAGAAATCCCAGAGCTCGTGGCAGGAGGAGGTTTGGCTCTGCTGCTCCTCCCAGTGCCCAAAGGGGAAGGCTGGAAGGGGACTTTCCACAAGGGTCTGGGGTGCCAGGACAGGGGGGGAATGGCCTTAAGATGAAGGAGGTCAGCTTTAGATAGGCTTTTGGAAGGAAATTCTTCCTTGTGAGGGTGAGGAGGCCCTGGCCCAGGGTGCCCAGAGAAGCTGTGGCTGCCCCTGGATCCCTGGCAGTGTCCAAGGCCAGGCTGGGCAGGGCTTGGAGCAGACTGGGACAGTGGGAGGTGTCCCTGCTCATGGCAGGGGGTTGGAACAACATGATCGTTAAGGTCCCTTCCCACCCAAACCATTCCATGATTCCATGATTCCCTGGTGCCTGGCAGTTTCTGATCATGACCAGAGCCATGGGGCCCTCCCACTGAGATGCTCTGTGCTGTGAGAAACACACACCAAGCAGAGCAAATAGTTTTATTTCAGATGCAATCTCTCTGCTCTCACCTTTTACTACCTATGTCTTTATTTAGCAGCAGCAACTTTCTTCTGAACAAAGCCTGGGCCCAAGCTGCACCCTGGAGCTATCCATCACTTGTTGCCACAATGGTGTTTCTATTGTTAATTGTTTGTCAGGGCAGCTTTTTGGGGTTAGATGGTGCAGTGATTTAGTACGGCAGCTAATCAGCTCTGAAAATGTATTCTCAAAATAAATTAGGTCAAAAAAAAAGAAGAGAAAAAAAAGATTGAAAAGTCTGTTGGTCTGGATACAATCCTTTGGGACTGCTTGAGCTGCCTCAAGAAACCACAGCTGGAACTCCAGGGGTTCTGTGCTGCTCTGCTCCCAGCACAGGGCGAGGAGGTTTGCGCAGCACACGCTGCTCAGTGTGTGGTTCTGGACAGAGTTATTAATGGCTCATTTTTCACAAGCATAAAGAAATACAAGAAACATCCCCATCTAAAATGAAAAAGAAAGGTTGCCTGTCTTTTTTTCTTTTTCTTTTAAGACGGCCTCTTATAACAGGAACTCACAAGGGAAAATGTGGTTAAAAGCCCGTTTTGTAACTAGATCCTAGATGCACATACCATCAATACTCCAGCTCTGGCTCCCTTTTATCAAGCTAATCATAGCTGCACCGTTTTGTTGTCAAAACATCTCCTGTAGAAGTCAGACCAGAGAGTCCTTTCAGTAGTAAAAATGTGAGGTTAATGTACCAACTCTCCCTGTATTAAGAATCTCATGCCTCCTAAAAGCACGTGGAAAAAAGATAAATAAATAAATAGCATTCACAAAGCCAGGTGATTTCCTGGGCTCTTCTCGGCCCACTCCTGATATATCCTACCAATCAGCAGCCACAGTGAGTCCTCAGTTTCCAGCTGCATCTGTGGGGCTGCAGAAGGAGCGATGAAAAGGCTGCAGAGCTGATCCCTCAGTGAATTCCATGAGAGGCAGAGCCAGGCAGGGTGAGAGCCACTTGCCCTGCCTGGCAAGACTGACCACAGCACCTTCCCTGCCAGGTTTTGGACCCTTGTGGGTTGCTACAAAGGTGCCACGGGCCCTGCTGTGATCAATCACCTGCCGATCAATTGATTTGGTGACACAAACCCTGGCAAGGTCAGGCCAGTGGTCAGAGAGCCCAGGACAGGGTGGCGCCCCCCGAACGGGCAGCTCTGACCCCTAGTCCCACGCAGGGGAACTCCAGGTGGGCACCCCAACCCAGGCACGGGGACATCTGCAGTTAATGCATGCAGGAAGTAGAAGGGGTTTGGGCAAGCACAGGTGCCTGGGACCTATTTACCTGCAGCTGCATGTAATTAGCAACTGATGGGCTCAGACGGCTGTGGGGGCATGCTGAGGAGGGGTATGGATGATCAGAAGCCAGTAGAAGGTTTGGGGTGAGGAAAGAGGTTCTCTAATTGGAGCATTTAAGGGTTTAGTGGCTGTTCAGTGGTGTGGGAGATGCAGCTGGTTTGTGGTGTGGGACTGTGTCTGTGTGTGAGCACCAGGCAGGCTCTCCTCTGCCACAGCTTCCAACACATCTCGTGGTTTTTGGAGCTGGACATGGCCCCAGAAGCTCCAGAAAATATGGTCTATGAGTCCAGGGTTTCCCTGGGTTTGAGTTTGCCCAGACTTTTTAATCCAAGTACAAATAAAGGAATACTTTTCACCCAAACCAAAGTAATGGGTGGTGAAACTGTTCCAAGCCTGAGCTGCTGAGCTCCATCCAGCCTGGTTTCTCAGGTAGGATCATATGGTTCCATCTGAGAGCTGAGGATGTGTGTATGAAGACATGACCATCAATTCTAAAAAACAGTGTTAAAAACCACAGAAGAACCTAGAGGTTGTTCCTGTGCTGTTCTGCCAGTCCCTCCATCTGTCCCGAGCTGCCTCTGGAGCAGCTGTGGCTTCACCGAGTGGTTTCCCTGGCTCCTGTGGTACACCCAGGCTCACCCTGGGCTTGTGCTGGTGCTGGATCCCAAACTGGGATTGGGATTGAGGTCAGCCCTGCTCCCCTGTAGGCTGTCCCCCTCCCCTGGTACCACCTGGAGTGCCTGGAGTTTGGACCCTGCCTTGCTGCACAGACCAGGGAAGGAGCTAATTATTAATATGTGCTAAGAAAATTCTCTCTCAAACAGTAATTCTCAAGACCAGTAGCAGAACCGTAGAAATAAACCTCTTTTTGCCAGTCATTTGGTCTGCACTGTCTGTTCCCTCAAGCAACATGCAAGTGTCACCAGGTGCCCGCTGCATGTCACTCAGTGACTACCAGATCTACAGGGGTTCATTTCTTTTTTTTTGTTTACCCTTTATTCCCTGACAGGCACAAACACAGCTATTTGTTCACAGAGAGGCTGCTCATACAGACCTTTTTTAGTTATTCGTGTCCTGCACAACTGCTTTGGAAGACTTTCCTGATTCCACCCCATAATGTGTTCTTATTGCAAACACACTGGGGAATATGTGGCATTTGCAAAAAAAAAAAAAAAATTTCTTCATTATCACAACCTGCACTTAGAGAAACACTACTTTTGCTTTTTTTTAAAAAAAAAAGACATGACATTTCCTTTACATGTTTACTAATGGACACAAGGGGTGAAAAGATGAACTGTCAAAGCAGATTATTCATTGCCAAAGAAAGGTCTTAAGCACCGTGGATCTGATCCAGAAAACATGACACAGTCTTCCAGGCAGTGTAAGAACCAGAGAGCTGTGGATGCTTTTAAGAAGGTTCCAAAGCCATCAGGCTCTCCCCAAGGCTATAGGGAGGTGGAGCATCAAGAGCATGTGTGGAGGGAAGGGAGCTGAGCTGCAAAACTGGATGTGGATGGGCATCCTTGCTGCCTGTGGCCGGCTGGGTTGGATCCCGATGTCCTGTAGGAGCCTTTTGGTGACAAAACCTGCTGGGAACCAGGGATTAGCCATGGGGAAAACTGAGCTCTGGCAGCTGCTCTAGCATGGTGGCAGTGGGGAAGGAGGCAGAGCTGTGCTGGGCACTGGGCACTGCAGAGCTGGGCACTGGGCACTGCAGCACCTTGAGCTTCTCCTGGCTGGCCAGGCTGGCCCAGTGATGTGCCCAGCACGTGTGGCTGGGTGGGGACCAGCCTGGACAACAAGGGTGGTGTCCATTCCCTGGCCATGGCAGGGAGGAGTCACATAGCCCTATGTGGAAGGGGTAACAAATAGCATGAGGAAATCATGTGGAGAGGAGAGGAAGCAAACTCATGTTAATGGCAGGAAGGAGAGAAAGGGTGGAGAAAGTGGAATGATGGGGAGGAGGGCACAGAAAGACACAGGTCTACTTTGAGTGGTGACGAAGTCTGACCTTGGGCTAAAGCATATTTACAAATCTGACAATCAGCAGAAGACATTTTGAGACTGTGACTAGATTAATATCTCTATATAACTATAATTAAAATGACAGAACTCAAACCCTGTTTTTTTCCAAAACAAAACTTCCCTTTTACATCTAGTCAAAGATTTGAGATGCACTTTTACAAGGCTGATGTCAAATGTCAATAGAAATGCACGAGGCCATGGTGATATCATGGTGTGAGAGAGAGTCATGAGCAAGGCACTTGCTTTATGAAAACTTTATGAAATACTGTCATTTTTTTCCCTTCCGTTTTGGCCATTGCCTAAACTGGAACCATAAAACTCATCTCAAAATAGCACTGCAGGTTAAAAAAAAAAAAAAAAAAAANAAGGGAAAAGTACTGAACTGTATTTTTTTTCCAGCCAAGTTTGTTCAAATAGAGTTTGCTAACAGGAGAGCTTTGGGGCAATTCTGTGAACCCTACGAAAGTGGCCTGTATTGCAGATATCAGGGCTCTTATCAATAATTTCCTATCTCCTTGAAAAGCCAGGGACATTTTCCTACTTACCTGTGCAGAGATAAATTTTATGCCCAGATGAAGGGCAAAATAGTCTTGCATTCAACATTTAGTTTTAAATTATGTAAACAGCATTAACTGATCTGTCAAAAATGCCTTCATGGAGAACACTTGACTGAGCTGATTCCTGGTTTTGGGAAGGTTGCCTGTACACACAATTCCAGCACATCTGGTCACAGGCCTTGTGTCTTCAGCCATGCAAGCACACATTTCCAAACAGTAGCTCTGGAGTGAATGCTTCAGAGGTTTGTAACAGTGAGCTATGGGATGGAGCAGGGTGTGGAAGGACAAGAGGGAAATCAAGGACCTCTTAATACATTTGAAACATCTTGAAAGATAGGAGATGCAAAAGTGTGTTAGTGAAGGGAAACTGCAGAATTCAAGGTTAAATGAGAACGGCTAAGCACAATTTAAATTAAAAGGGATGAAGGAAGGATGAAAGGCAGTGTCAGAAAGATGCTATTGGAAGGGAGAACAGACCAGTGTCCTACTGGAGACATGAGGAAAACCAGTCAGCTCATATTTCCTGGGAGAACCCGGAAGACAGGACAGAGCCATGAGTGAGAATTGCATCAGATGGAGCTGCAGATAGATTTCTTCAGATTCAGCTGGATCTTACAGCTGCATAGTTGGAAAGGTAATGGTACAGAGGTAGAGAGAATGGACTTTCTGCTATGTTAAAAGCTCCAGGGGGATAAAAAGCAGTGAAATTCAGTCAGTAGGCCAGACTCTGGGATAACAGGATAGACTGGACTGAAATGAAGCTTGAAAGCAAATGAGCAATTTTCAAATTGAGAAAAGGACAGGGAGGAGAGGTCTGCAAATAGAGGAGGAGAGGAAAACTAATTGAATTATCCAGATGAGCAGTGAGCAGAACACACTGCACATCACAATTTGCACAGCAGAGAGGTGAGGAAGAGCAGGTTCAGAGCCCTAAACCAGGACACAGGGCTAAGAGCAGAATATTGCAGGTTAACCATTTCAGAGTGCCTGAGAGAGTCAAACAGGAGCTGAGCTCAGCTGAAGGAGAGAGAAGATGCCAATGTGAGGAACTGGTTGGGTTGTCACTCCAGAACATGAGAGCACCAAGAGTGTGTGTTGGAATCTGGGAGGAGAAGGAAGAGCCTTGGATCAAGCGTGGAGGAGGATGGGGAGCGGCTGGGCAAGAGCAGGGGCTCAGAATCAGCAGGAACAGGAGGGATCCCCAACCATTTGCACCATGTCTGCTCCTGATCCAGACAACTCAGGGAAAGGAAGGTGTTGGGAAGAGGAGGAGAGCACAGGTGAGGTCCTGAGAGCTGGAGGAGCTGTGGGTGCCTGGGTGAGCTCACAGAGTCCATGAACAGCCGGAAGGGGAGAGAAAAGGAGGAGTGGTGGCACTGGAGGGCTGGTGGAGGAGAAAGGCAGAGAGGAGTAGGACCTCAGTAGGACAGGGACACGACCCAGAGCCGGCAGAGGAAGGGATGAGGAGCACGGTGGGGAGAGGATAGGCTTGGCACGGAAAATGGGAGGGCCCAAGGAAGATAAGAGTGCCAGTACTGGATGGACAGAGGGTGAGGTCAGAGCCGCGGCAGATGGGCAGGGGTACAAAATCAGAAACAAGAGGCAGCTCCTGCTTGTGGCTTCCAGGTACAGCTCTTGGCTGCCTGTGAGCAGCAGTGATTGATTACTGAATTAGGCTGCTGCTATTTTGGCCCTGTGACTTCAGACGCTGTAATCTGAGGCTGCTGTGAGCTTATCCTTGCAGCAAGGATAACTCCTGAGGCATAGGGATGCGTTTGGGGGAGACACGTCAGAAAGCTTTTCCACCAAACTGCCAGTTTGTAATCCTGCCACTCCTCTCATCAATCACCAGGCGAGCACAAAACCGGCGGTGTGCTTCCTGCTGGAGTGTTGTGCATTTTCAAAGGCAAAGTGCACTATTGTTTGATAGGCAATTATTCATTGGCATTGATAAACAGGCTCTGCCCGCGATTACTGCAGCAATTACTCACTCTCCTAATTTAGACACAAGAAAAAATTAATTCAAGCTTCCAGTTGATCATTTATATCTTTGGCTTTTGTAAAACACATCACAGCATGCTGAAAACAACTCCACCATAAAGGAAACTGATGTGTCCAAATTGATACGGTGTTTTACTCTCATTCTGTCACTGAGGGAGGCATGACTGAGTCCAAGCTGAAGAGCCATGGCTGAAGGTGGACATTTTTATGTTTTGGAGACATAAAAATATGAAAATAACTTTGTTAAACATTAAATTAAAAACAGAAGGGAGAGATGTCACTGCAGTCCAAAGGGAGCTCCTTGTACAGCTAAGCAAGCAAATAAAGCAGTAGGATGTTTAAGTGGTTTGACTTCATCCTGCCCCCAGGCCACCCTTCAAGGGCTGATTTGACTCCAGCCAGCAGACATCCAAGACGTTCAGGGGAGGTTGGCGGGGAGAAGCCAGAGAGTGTTGGCAGCCCAGTTTAGGATGAAGTGGAACTGGCAGAGGCACATAAAGCTGTTAACAGGCTCAGTAAGGGTGAATTGCAACCGTCTACTTACTCCTAATAACTCAGGAACTGCGAGATGGAAAGGTATCCATGTACCACTGGAGCAGAGAAATTATTCATTTTCTTGTTCTTATTGAAGTTCCCCCACAGCTCTCAAAGGGCACAAGAATGTTGTGGTAACTGTGAGCCCAAAGGAAGGAGCAGCACCTAGGAAGTGCCTTCTCCAGCTCCTCTGTGGCCATGCTGTGGTTTCACTTTCCTGGCTGCTGGCAGGGGTTCAGCTGTCTGGGAGAGGAGCAGGAGGAGCCTTTTCTTGGAACACAGCTGGCAGCACATCCCTGCCCAGGTGGGTGCGACGTGGAGCCTCTGCCGTGCCCGGTGAGAACGTGCAGGGGCAGGCCATGCCTGGCGCTCCCAGGGCAGCAGCCTTTGCCTCTGGAGCAAGCACCCATTGCTGCACTTTCGTTTTCCAGCTCCTGGCTTGTTTGCCCTCCTGCTCGTTTGCAGGTGCTGTCACTGCAGAGAACTTTCATGTTCAGGTGCAGGGCACAGTCTGAGTGATTCCAGACAGGTTTTTTCACTCAGCTCTCCCCCTGGGAAGTGCCCGTGCCAGGCAGTGTTCCCAGAGGAATGCCAGCACTTTCTCCAGCGTTGGAGGCAGATGGGGTGAAGCACAGACAAGGCTGTGGCATCTCTGCTGCTCAAAGCACACTTGACGCATAAAACTGAAAGGCAGCAAAATATTGTCACCTCCCAACTCTGTCCTGACTGACAATGTGGTAGCTTGGAGCATTCAGCCCAGACAACCCAGGCTGAGCACAAGCTTGGCTCAATCACAAGAATGAGAAGATTGTTTCAGTTGGGAGCCAGAGCTGGGCCTTCACTCACTGCTGCTCTGTCACAGAGATGTTTGATGGGCAGCAGCTCATTCTGGTCACCGGGCAGCCTGGGCAGGTGCACTGCCCACAGTCAGGTCTGCAGGGGCTGGAGGTGCTGCTGCCCCTGCCCAGCTGTGGGGGCCCAGGTCCTGTCCCCCTCACTGCCACAGTGGCTCTGCCCATCTTTGTGACGCCTGAAGCTCCTGGGAGCAGTTTAAGAGCCAAGCAAGCAGAGCTCTCCTGCCTCTTCAGGAGGCACTCCTGCTCCTGTGCTCGAGCCATGCAGGGTGGGCTGGGAAGGAGAGGACACTGCTCTGGGAATGTGCTGTGGCCAGATCCCTGCAGGGGCTGGGAGTGGGCAGAGTGTGCCCACAGGAGCTGCTGGCTGTGAGCCCTGTGCCTGCACATGGCACAGCCATGGGAAATATACCCCAGAGGTGCAGGCAGAGACTGCAGCACCCCGAGATTCCTGGCCCTGGTGCTGGCTCCAGGTGTGCCCAGTCACAAAGCTGTTATATGTCATATGTATATGCCATATATGTCATATGTTATATGTTATATGATGTTATAACTGGGCTGATCAGAAAGAAAAGAGAAAACTATCAGAGCTCTTCTTATCTGAGACAATCATGCGCACTCAGGAACTGTGTAGTTCAGTTGCCCTGCTTAGGCAAAAGTTAAAGAGTTTCTAAAGTTTATTTCCTGTCTTTATAGCAACTGTCTGGCCCTTTATTTATTTTCACTGAAAGCTTCTGGTGTGCTAAAAATAATTTTTGGAGCAATTCTTGTGGCAGATTGTATAACAATCACAGGCTGAAGTCGGAGCAGTTGGGAAGCGAAGGATGCCTCCTCGGGCAATCTCTTCTCATGAATGTCCATCATTTTATTTTTAAGCTTTGTGCTAGAGTGTGTCGTGTCCCTCACCACCAAGAAGAGCTGACGGCTTGCATTGTTGTTACCTTGAAAGGGCAGTTATCACGGCTAATCCACCCTCCAAGGTTTTTCCTCAGGATAATTATTGTTTTGGTGATTCATCTTGCAGACCCTGCCCTTCCTTATTCGCACAAAATATCCTACTCCCTGCAATATTTCTGGGTCAGGCTCGTGCCACATGTGATTTCCTCTTGGGCATGCAAACAAGACAAGATGGATTTAAAGGTCAGCTAGTGCAAGGCTGGTCACCCTCGGCACTGCCCTGCGAGTCACCTGTGGGGACATCATCACATGGGGAGGGTTTGGGGCTGGATGGGCACGGGGTGGTCAGGTAAAGGTCACTCGTGTGGGGTGGGGGGACAGTGCCTCTGTTGTTGTGGTGGAAAATTTCACCGCTCCTCTCTTTAGTGGAAAACATTATCACCAGCACATCCTGGCATGTAATTTGGCCTCATTTATTATCATCAAGTGTTGGCTTAATGCTTATGGTGCTTTTCTAAGGTACTTAGAGAGGGTTGTGGTTTTTCAAGGAAGCATAATTCATGGAGGATAGGGGAGGGAGAATCCTGAAAGTTTTTGGCACTCAAATTTTACTGAACATGAAAAACATTACCTGGGCAAGCCTTAGCATGATCTCTTTGTGGCCCAGAGGCCACAGGGCAGAGAATATGCCTGGCAGGCAGGATTACCTCTTGGGAGAGCTGGGCTCTGCTTTTCCTGCCATCGTGCTTGTCCTGGTCTGTCCAGACATCCTGTGCCCCCACCTTGGCTTGGAGCAGGCACATGGCTTGGGTTCCACCTCAGCATATAGAAACAGGATGGAACCCAGAGACGGCACTGAAAGGTGGATCAGAAGCTTGGTTTGGGTTTGTTTGGGAGCTTTTTCCCCCGCTTTCACTTTGGTGTTTGTGCTAGAGGGCTGGGCTTACAACTCACAGTTTGTTTGGCTCTCCCTGATGGTGTGACACAGCAAGAAAGTGGGAGCACCGTCACAGGGAGCCAGGAAAAGCCCAGGTTGGATTGGACTGGATTCACCACCTTCACCTGGTGAACTGACAGTGTTTTAAGGTCCCCAGGGCAATACAAGCACAGCTTCTGCTGTGACTCTGTCACACACAGGTGGAGCAAGATGCCCATCTCCAAACACAGGAGGATCACTTTCAGTATCAAGGGACAGCAGCCAGCGCACCCAGAGCTGGTGAAGCCGAGGGAAACCTGCACAGGGACCAGCCAGAGCGGGCTGGCAACAGAGTCTGAGCATCTGTCCTGCAGCCACTGCCTGCCAGCAAGTGGTGGGAGGCAGGGATGGCCCCAGCCTGCCCTGCAAGGTGCTGTGCTGGTGACCAGAGGCAGCTCCTGGTGATGTTCCTGACTGATGTAGCTATTTTTAACACCAAACTGATTCCATACATGATGGTAGCTTCACAACCCCTCCCTGCACAATACATAGTTATGACCTGTTTCATAAGAAAAAACACAAAATGGAATATTCTAGTGGCTTTTACTTTTAAGTTAACATAAACCGTGACCACATTGATTTGTTTTGAAAATTCTCCCAGCAGCCTACAAATACATTTAAAGTTTCTTTGGATGTGTAACACCAACAGCTCAGAGAACTGGGGCTGTAGTGGCAGAACAGATTCAATCTGCTACTGCTCCCTTGAGTGCTAAATGCTTTGAATTGGCTTCACCATGTCTAAAATCCTATTCTTTTAAATTTTATTTTCCTAACACAAGAGTTCTGGAGCAACACTTCCGAGAGCAGCTGCCTGGGCAGGGAAAGCTGCTTCCAATACCTGAAGTATTAAAATCACTTTTGTTTGGGTAAACAGTGCTAAAACACCAAAGTCGTATAGGTACAGTTTATAAAGATTTGCTTGGGAATTTATTATTGTACAAGGAAAATACCCATTCAAACTACCCAAACAATAACAGATCCACTAAATGTGACCAGTAAAGAATCTAAAAATATGAGGGAGGGTTATATTCACCATGGTGTAGGCAGTAGAGAATATAGAGTTTGGTTTGGTTCCTTGCCTCATTTGTAGGTAACAGTTTTCAAAATGCTTGGTTGGAATTGAGTTTTGATGAAGCGCACAAAGATTCATGTTAGAAGAAGCTACCTGTGTATTTTCTGTAAGGTATCAAACCAATGCTTCCAAAGCTTTGTATGGAACTGTCACATGAATTTAATGCATGAATCCACATTAAAAGCTTTGCTGACCATAAGCAGAATATGAAAATCCAATGAATCACCTCTGGAAAAATGGCATTTGTGAGTTATATTCTCAGAAGACTAAAAATAGAGCTCCATCTGTTTGTTTTTCTTTATGAAGTGGCCAACTGTAACACTCCCTTACCAGCCCTAAAAAAGAATTTACATAAAAGATGGTGACACAAACCCTTATCTCACAACTGTGTCTCATTAGGTCATTGATGGTGGGCAAGAAATTACTTCACTTTTAAAGTGTCTTTGCCATCTTCCCTGACCGTGAACCAACTCGAGAAAATATTTTGGGGCATTATCTGCACAGCAACCTGTTACCTCAGTAGCACAAATGTGTCAGTGGAACCTGCAGTAAAATCTGAGTTGTTTATCACCTGTAAGGCAGCACTGACATGGAAACCTTCCCACGTGCAGTCATTAACAGAGCTCAGAACTGCACTGGCCAAAGGGCAGCTGGGGCGTTCTTGGGGAGAGCTCCACAGCTTCTAACACTGCTGAACAGAGCTCATGGACACCCAAACCTTTCAGCTCTATTTCATGATGTGCTGTTTTACTTCATTGTAGGAAAAACACTTGTCATGGCTTATCTGTCTGACAATGAACATGTTTGGTCCTGGAAAATGAGCACCCAAACCTGTGCCAGGGCCCCCCCACCCTCACAGGGAACAATTCCTTCCCAATATCCCATCTATCCCTGCCATCTGGCAGTGGGAAGCCATTGCCTGTGTCCTGTCCCTCCAGCCCTTGTCCCACATCCCTCTTCAGCTCACCTGGAGCTCCTTTAGGCCCTGAAAGAGGCTCTGAGCTCTCCTTGGAGCCTTCTCTCCTCCAGGTGAACACCCTCAACTCTCCCAGCCTGGTTCCATTCTGGGCAGAATTGCACAGAAGATGTTTTGTTGTCATCCAGTCACAGAATTTGTTCTAAATCGAAAAGCAACATTGGACTGTTTTCTGTTGCCAGTTTCTGTGTTTGTATTGGAGAGGGATGACACAGTGATCAGCCCAGTGCTGTTCTCCACTGCGTGAAACACCCTGTTCAGTATCGAATTCACTGATCGGCGCTTCTGGCTTTGATTTCTGGAGATTAATTCCTGAGCACTTGCACTCCCCACCAGTCACCCTAAAACAAATAAACACAGTTCCAGAGCATCTTAGGCTTGACTGCTGTCAGAGCTGCAGCTCAGTGGAGTCTGAAAATACCTGGGATATCCCTCTGTGAGCCAACAGTGACGTGAATGGGCAGAAAAGGTAGAAAGTTTTGTGTACAGCTGTGCTGCATCTGGATCCAGACAGGATCCTGAGTTTCACAGGAGCACAGTGCTGCTCCTAAAACCAAGGGAAAGGGGACAGAGGGGAACTGGCGAGGGTGGGATTCTTGGAGTGTCCTGTGCAGGGCCAGAAGCTGAACTCAATGATCATTGTAGGTCCCTTCCAGCTCAGGATATTCTGTGATTTTCAGTTCCTACATTTTAAGAGCAGTTGAAAGGAAAACTCCTGTGTTGGCCCTGCTTGAAATACAGCACTGTGGTCACTGAATGGGATTTGAAGGACAAGCAGTGTATATTTTTTCTTGAAGAAGGCAATCTTGGAATTTCTTGGCCCCATTTCAGAATTTCTGCAACACAATAGAGTTCACTGAATCATGGCAATCCACTGGGAACACAGGTTTTGCCAGGGTTGAAATGTGAAACAGAAAACAGGTATTTTACTAAGAGTAAAAACTTTATCACACACCTCAGAAATATATACTTTAAATGCTTTGGAGAATTTAATGTGCTTTAATTCACTTCACAATGAATAAACAAACAGCCTGGTCTACGGCAGGTGCCCCTGCCCATGGCAGGGGTGGAACAAGATGAGCTTTAAGGTGCCTTCCAACCCAAACATTTCTGGGATTCTGTGATATTGTAATAATTAACTCCTGTATCCCTCAGTGTGATAACAGCACCTTTCTGTTCGTGGCCAGCCTGAGCAGACATGGCCAAGCTCCTCAAAGCAAACACTTCTGAAAGCCACCAGTTCCCCAGCAAGGGCCAGCAGCCTCTGCCCTGAGCAGTCCAGGCTGGCATTGGCATGGGCCCCTGGAAAAGTGCCCAGTGCATTTCCCACATCCCCACCTTCCTGCCGCCTACTCAGTCAACAACAAGCCTTTCCTATCTCTGAGTAGATTAAAAAAAAAATAAAAATTAATAATTTATTAAAAGCCAATTAATATTCTAATAATTTTATTTTAAAATATTTTAATTTATAGTATGTTAATATAATTAAGAATACTTAATAATTAGTATCTTAGCTAAGTCATCTCTTAATATGTTAATTAATGTAATGAGTTAATTATATGATTTATTTCAATCAAGTGTTTGGACAACATCCTCTGGCACAGGGTAGGATTCCTGGGGTCTCCTGGGCAGGCCCAGGAGCAGGACTCAGTAATCCACAGAGGTCCTTTCCAGCTTGGGATATTCATGATTCTGTGAATTATTCTGAGTTCAAAATGAAATCCTGTCCTGAGATTAAGGGAAGGATTTCCCTTGACTCAACTGAACCCAGATTTAAACACGTCTGTCCCTGTCAAAGGATGGCTCACCAGAGTTGCTTGTTGGCACTGCACCCATTTCAGCCCTCTGCACAGGAGTTTCACATATTTCATTGCACATTTGTGCAACAGTCAGCTGAAACTTTTTACCAGCCTTTAACAAGAATCCTATTTCCTGCCTTTGCATCCTTCAGATACTCATGTACTCTGCTTATTTCACACTCCTCAGTTACTCTCAGGCCTAATGTTCCACCTATTTCACTTACATGCAGGTTTTTCCACTGTCTGATGAGGTTTGCTCTAAACTGAGAAAGACCTACAGTGTTGTCTGTGCATCCCCTGGGTTCTGTGCATCCTTTTCCTTGCAGCACAGAGGACAAGGCAATTGGGGCAGTGCTGGGCAGCTGATGAAGAACCAACCCATCAGGAATTACCCATCAGGCTCTAGAAACAGCCTCAGCCTTGCTCTCTGTGAAATAAACATGGAGGAAAGGCTCTGGCTGCTCTTTTGGCATATGACCCTTGAGTGTTTTATACCAGGACCCAACAGTTTCACCAGGCACAGCGTGAGTTAGGGACAAATCTACTGTTACAGGAGTTGGGAAGTTCAAATTACGCCTCTGCTTTTCTTCCTTATCCCTCTTCATTTTAGGGAGCTACTGCAGAAGCCACCTCCAGCTGAGAATCAGGATTAATGGTGGCAGCATTCAGGGACACTGGGAGTGATTGACCACTTCTTACTCCTTTCCCCTCATTTACACAGAGCTGTTGGGAGTGTACTAAAGGGTGTATAATACACAAGGTGAGGTACACATGGAGTAGCAAACTCCCTCACAGAAGTGGGACTTCCATGACTTGATCCTTTTCACTGCTTTTATGCTGTGCTGGGTTTAACTAACCAGCTTGACATCATCTGTATAGAGAGTTTTAATGTCAAAGGAGTATTTTTTCAGAAACATTCTCCTATTTCAGAAAGGACCTTTTCAGTCGCCAAAAATACAGTCCTTAGTAGCATTATGTGGTGGCTTGTAATAGCTTTATTTTGAAGATTGCTTTAATACAACAGGCTGGAGGAGAACAGTGTCTGATTTTCCAATGCCTCTTCACTGGAGTGGTTTTAGGTGTCTGAAACAAACCAGCCTAAAAATCCAATTCCACTACAACCAATAGAACAAATAAGAACATATCTGATTTCTCGTGTTGCAACAACACACACACTGACATCTGATGCCTCCAGTAGCTCCTGCCAGGACTCATCTTTATAGAACTATGACATTAAATACACAGCTTCAGCTTGGGGGCTGAAGGCCACACCATGCTCTGATGGCTCCAGAATTGAGGGATCTCAGCTCTATTGGGAGGCTCAGCTAAAAGCAGTAATTGTCTCACTGGTCGCAACCAGTGTATCTGAGACTTGTTTTCCTCTCAAGGGCTTTGGTTTTCCCCTTACATATATATCAGGTATTTTATCATTTGTCTTGGAAAGCAAAAACCTGTCTGCACCTATTAGAGTCCAGCTTGCTGCTTACCTGGGGACAGAACAAGAAGGGCTCTTTGTTTCTCTGTGTCCTGTCCCTGAAGCCCTTGTCCCCAGTCCCTACCCAGCTCTCCTGGAGCCCCTTTAGGCCTGGAAAGGGCTCTGAGTTCTCCTTGGAGCTGTCTCTCCTCCAGGTGAACATCCCCAAGCCTCCCAGCCTGGCTTCAGAGGGACTCCAGCCCTGGAGCAGGTCCAGGGACTCCGCTGGACTCTCTCCAGCAGCTCCACATCCCTCAATACTGGAGATCCCAGAGCTGGACACAGTAGAAGGAAACTCGGCTGCCATGCGCCAAGTTCTCAACACAAGGGAGAGAATTTTGAATGCATCAAGTTCCCCTACCATGACCACGGCACGAGCACCCAGAGCCCCTCTGCAAGCACAGGGATGTTTATCAGTAGTGGTTTCTCTCCCAGAAAAAGCCCAACAGGTTTCAGGTTCCACAGTACAGGGAGATTTCAGAGCACACCTTTCTGCATGGAAGGGCACAGCAGCACACAAATCACTCTCCTGGGATGTGCATCTGGGCTGGGGCTGTGTATTCTATTTTTGGAGCACCACTGGAATGTTTCCAAGACCACCATGACACAATCACTGCACTATGGGTGGTAAACAAGTCTCTGCTGCTGCTGCAACCCTTCCTGCAGTGCTTGCTGTGCATTCTTTAACCACTGCCTGTATTACAAGGGTTTTTGCCATGATGTCACCTCATCCTTGCATCCCTCAGAATACACACATGGAAAAGTGTCTAGTTTGGAAGACCGGTGTCTGCCAGGGAAAGCAGGAGCCTCCCTTGGAATGGAGAATGCAAAACCTCCTTCCTCTGAATTGTTAATTTGAAAATAAAGAGCTCTCAGGCAAAGATACGATGATAGGAATAACAGTTCTTTACTAGTGTGCATAACAAGGCAAACAGAACAATAACTATGGCATTAACAGAACCAGGGACAGTCACAGTTTTCTCCGCTGCTGGCACTGTTCCCTTTGGTGCAGTTACTGTCACAGGTGGCTGGAATGAGCAAAAGTCTCGGGGTGCTGGCCGAGATGTTTCAGGAGCTCAGCGGGGATTGCTGGAGCTGTGGAAAGGTCCTGGCAGCAGCAGGGGGTGCAGGACACGGCCTGGGGAAACCAGAGCAGGAGCGAAGGAACGGCGGGCGCGGGCACAGCGGCTCCCAGCAGGGCAGGGAGAGAGAGCAGGATCCAAATTCCTGGGGGCACAATCCCGCGGTATCTCCCCCGGAGATAAAGACTCCCCCAGAAAAAAGCGTAGCCCAGTGCCACACTCCCCGACTTCAGCCACTCTGTCTTTCTTAAGTACCAGTAATTAATCTCATAGCAACTTCTGGGAAAATATTCCGTAAGAAAGAAATCCAACCCCCAACAAAAAGGCAAACCAACCCTGAGCCTCACCGAGTAGATCCCATCTACTGGGAAGAATCCACAGACAGATCAAGGTAAGGAATTACCTGGTGAGACAAGACTGCTGAACCAGCAACTGCAGTGGGTAGCACAGATTATTTAAACCTTTTGTATGCATACTGCTTGTATTTATGAAATTTTAGGTCTATTAAAGCTTTTAAGGCATTTGGTACCGCCAAAATCAAACTCACTGGTGTTTCTCTGCCTGAGCCTTACCTGTAGATACCTTACTAGCTGCAATTATGTTAAGACTAAAGTCTAGATTTTTGTGCAGCAATTTAAACTCACGGTCAAAAGCCAAGTCTGGAATAAGTAGAGCTCCTGCACATTCAGCAGTAAATAGGTATTCTCCACCTGCAGTGAAAGTCTTGTACCAAAGGTCTTAAACAGAAGTTACTACTAGAATTAACATTATAATTTATATAGTGTTTGAATTATAGTGAAGACCAAACATGGCCTTGAGTTTATTTCAATGTGGGCACCATTTTCCTTTAAAATTCACATCTTTATTTAGGAGAAAGTAAAGGCAATTCACCATCAGTTGCATAAAATGCTATATTTTATTAACAAAATCAGAAAAGTACAGTTAAATTCACACAAAATGTTCAATATAAGCAATACTTAACACGTTTATAAGCTAGGACTGTGTCTGATTTGCAATAGTGGCTGGTGTGAGCACAGCGCATTAATGCTGCAAGGTGTTCAGAATTGAAATCTCTGCATCCCAGTCCAGCCAGAGCCCTACCAGAACTATTGCTGTGGTGCAGTGCAATTACATCAAAAAACATGGCGCTCATTTTTAACAATTCCATGAGAAACCACACCACCATTTTTAACTGGAAACTTCCCTCCTGCAGGACTGTAAATAATGCACCACTGAGAGCCTGTTTCACTTGGAGCGCCTACGCCTAGTGAGAAAGCATCAGCTTTCAGGGGAGCTGGAATCTGCTACTTTTGGGGAAGGAAAACTGGAGTTTTTCCACTTGAAATGCACCAAGCCAAAGGAAGGTGTATTTCAGCACCCTGTGAGCACATGGTACCAGTACTCTGACGGTCAGAAGCCTATGCCACCTCCACCCTAAGCTCAGGGGCCTCCAGCTTATTCTGGAAGAAGCTGCCTTCCCAGCACAGCCACTTACTTACCAAAGCCCAGCGTCCCCAAAGTGGCACGTGCAGCCCCAATGTCACCATGCTGCATTCCAGCCAGCATTCCTACACTTCCATTTGAGACCAAATCTGCCAAGACACAGCATTCATTAAGCCTCAGCATGCTTAGAAATACCTTGTCCTTTCTGTCCATGTCCCAAAGCTGCAGAGGTTTGCAGGCTGGAGCCCAAATGGTCCTGGTGTTATAATAAAGCCCTAAGAAAGGCAGCAGGTTGTATAGTTACCTCCTTGTGAGCAAAATCCCTGCCCTAAAACTATGCAACCTACTACCTCTTCCTAGGAGCCCCATGCTTCCTCTGTGCAGTTCTTCGCTCTGCAGGACTTTAGGTCCCCAGCTGCTCTGCTCTTCTGCCCTGGCTGGGCACACTCCAAGGTGACACTGTCAGCACTGACAAACAGTGCCTCACTGCCTGTAACACTCACCAACGGCTCCATTTTCACTCTACCTAAGCTAAACTCTCCATCTCAGAAAGTATTTATTTCCATGGGGTTTTTGTTACTACATCGAGCTGCTTGCTAGGCATGCTAGCACAGAAGCAGTTACAGACTGGGTACACCAAGCACAGCAGGAGGAAAGAGAATGCAATGAACTTTAAAAGCCTTTCTACAGAAACAATACTACCTCAGAGAAAAGTTCTGGCTCTTGGATGCTCAAACTCCATAGCTTCACACCGCCCCCAGAAAGGTCAGTTTTGGCAAAATCAGCCAACGCTTATATTTTGCATTACATCTGAAAAAGCTGCAGAAAAGCTTGCAGACTTATTAATAAAGGATAATTTTAAGTTTTCCCTCCAACTTCTACCAAGCAGTTGGGAGTCACGGAGTTTTAATGCATTATGGAAATTGGGATGTCAAAAGAGTTTAAGTGACAATGTACAAGCCTGAGCTCCCTGTATTTTACATTCTCCTAACTGGTTTGGAATAACTTCCCTCTGTGGAGCGTTCCACCCTCTACCTCTTAAAGAATGGGCACTTTCCATCCCCAGCCAGCACTGTGCCACTCACCTTGGGAGAACAGACATGTTAAGTCAAAGGTATCCTGTGAGGGTTGCACCATTCACACTGACTGTCAGTCTTGTACATTCTGGCACTGCTCCTTTACAGCCCTGAATTCATCTGTTTTCACTCAATGAGGATTTTTAGCCCAGGACTGGCTGCAAGGGAGCGCAGTTTGTTTTACTCCTCAGGGAAGGCAATAGATTGTATAGTTATCTCCTGAACAGGGTAAAATAACTACCCTACAACTATACAATCTACTACCTCACTCTGACAGAGAAGCACAGACTTCAGCAAAAGCTCAGCAGCCAACCTCAGCTTCATTCTGAAGGATGTTTGATACAACACCCCAACAATTAGAACACCACGAATTTGTATTTGATTACCCCACCATACACATACAGGAATAATCTATTCTTAATTTTTTTATTCATTACAGCAGAAAAATTAACATAGAATGAAACCTAGCTTTTCCAAGAACTAGAAAAATCTAAACACAATTCCCACACCTATTAGACAAGTATTTTGTCCTGTCATAAGCATTACAAGTAAAGAAGTTCAGCAAAATCTGGCATTGAGCTTAAAACTGAGAAACTTCCATTGCTGATTATCTGCTGCTTTAGGAAAGACAGTAGATTGTATAGTTATCTCCCAGTGGTGGGTATGACCCTAAAACTATACAACCTACTACCTCATCCCACAGTGCAGGCATCTTCAGAGCTGGGGCAGGATTGCTGCTTCAGTCAAGACAAGTCAGGCTAGCTGCAGACAGCATTTATAATACTCACCATAGAAAAAGCCTTCCCCTTGCTCCTAGTCACAGAAGAAAGTTGTTTTAAAAACAAGGTTTCCTAACTTCAAAATCTTACCAATTGCTTGAGTCTCAAGTAAGCAAGTTGTAGCAGTTATAGCAACTACAGTCATTAAACTTCTGTTGAATTACCAGTTGTGTTCCACAGGTGTCACTTCTCACCTGAAATCAAAAGAAAAGGCTATCAGTGACACTGTAGGCAGACATACGTTTCCTCTTCTTCAGAACTTAAAAATAATGCAATCTAGGATCACAGCTATGTGACTGATTTATATGGATCAGGATGAGGCCCTAATATTTGTAATTCTGGTTAAGTAAGTACTACTACACAGAGTGACCTTTTCATCTATTGTAACAATAGCTAAAAAAAAAAAATTAAATCATGCATTGTCCAAAGCACTGCTTGCAGCTTTTTCTGCTAGTCTTCAATTACACTGAGCCTTGTGCAC
Source organism: Tichodroma muraria (assembly GCA_013390105.1). Lineage (NCBI taxonomy): Eukaryota > Metazoa > Chordata > Aves > Passeriformes > Sittidae > Tichodroma > Tichodroma muraria. The sequence continues at coordinate 41,883 of WAAG01078372.1, forward strand.
AGGAATTATTTTATGAGAAACAAAACTCAGTAAGATTACGGCCTCTACCCTGACATTTAGCTGTTAAATTGCCTTACCAAAAGGCCACTGAAAAGACATGTTTTCCCATCAGAAAGAAGTCTGAGTTTCTCTAACTGCCCCTGATGTAACTTTCAAGCCCATTTCCACATTAATACAGCTCAACATCACCTTTGGATACTGAAATGAAAACACTTGCCAGGCAGATGTGTGACTCAGAATCCCTTTCGTAGCAAGGACAGCTCAAGAACAGGGCTGGAAAAGAAAATGATCGTTTGTCCAGGTAGTTTATACAATAGCTGAAAATGTCTAGAGAAAAGCAGTTTTTAAAACATTAAATACATTTTACTAGTACTTGATCCCAGTTGTAGCCTGCTGTTTTCAACCCACTCTCCAAACAAAGCCTGCACAGAACAGGAGCACCCTCATGCCCGTCGGTGTCCTTGCCAAGCACACAGCGCGTGATCCTGTGCACTCACACAAAGGGATGACGTGATTTCTTGGACAGACACAAAATCAAATTACTTTCCAGCCCCCTCAGTGCCTTACTACAGAATCCTTTATACAAATAGTGATGACAAATTTGGGTGATTCAGCCTTAAAATCTCACTCGTAACTGGTATAAATCCCATTATTTGCTCTTGCTAACTTGCACATCTACCAGAAAATAAACTTCAGCATGGAAACGAGCACTTGGTCCCAATGCCCAAAGCAGGAATAAATCAGAACAGCAGCTCTGGGCCAGAGTCAAACAGACCAGCACTGGCCTCCATCACATCCTTTTAAATCAGCTCTGGCAGAGCTGACATTCAACAGGGAAGCTGACATTGCTTTCAGTTCCCTGTTCTTCAGCCTTCAGCAGCTGAGCAGAATCCCTGTGAATTCCCATTCCTCAGGGAGAGAGGCAGCCTGGCCAGGGAGCCGAGCTGAACAGCACCAACTCTGCATCTTCAGTTGGACAGTGACCCCAGGAAGTTAATGAAGTCCCACATTCAGTGTCTGAAGGTGACGGCTCTGTGATGTACTGAAAACATTCAAAGCACTTTGAAAACCTGGATAGGTGTTACACACATGTTTAAATTTCACACAATGTAAGGCAATGCTTCTGCATTTCTTTTTAAAATTAAGCCTGAAAGACACAAGGAATACAATAAACCTAGAAATTGATCTATTTAGTTTCTCCCCCTTTAGACAAAGCTTAGTTGCAAACCTAACCAACCCGACATGTATCAAACAACTTTTATTTTTAGTATTCTGCTTTACATTAATCCTGCCTTTTGGGGCATTTTTAACCTGTGGATTGTTCCTAACAGTCTTTCCAAGCTGCATTACCTACGTTGCCATGGTCTTAGACAGGTGAGATCTGTCAGGTGCCCCTGGGGGCCTGCTGTGCGCTGCTTCTCTCACACCATCCATCAGGGGGTTCTGGCACTCACAGCAGCAGTGAAGCCTGACAAATTATCCTGCTGGCACAGCCTCTACCGAGTTGGTGTGTTCTGATCCCCAGTGAATCTGGAGCTGCAGAAGCTCCCTGCTGCAGCTACCATAGCCAGTGCAGCACAGGAGCCCAGGGTCATGCACCTGCACGTTCACTCTTTTTAGCACAACACACTGTGAGAGACAAGCTTTAAACAATGGGTCATCTGCTTTCCCTGTTAAAAAAGCCAGGTTCCCAAGGGCTGCTTTTCCTGCCAGCATGTGTTTAAAATCCCCAGAGCAGTGCAAGGGGACAAACTGACTGGAACTGTGGAGCTGGACAATCTCAGCAGCCCCACCTCCCAGGCCCAATCCCGAGGCTGCAGCTCTGGCCTGCACAGCTCCCACCACACGATGGAGCTGCGGGATTTACAGAACACATCCAACACCAATCCCTCACAAATTCTGGATGCCCCGGGAATCCAGTAGCACTCCCCGCACTGAAGCCCATTTCCTGAATCCCAGGCGCTTCCACTGAGTGAATGTCTGCCACCTCCTCCAGTTGTGCCGAGCATCCCAAGTGACTGATGCAGGCTCCTGCCTCAAATGTGCTCATTCCATGGGGTTTTCATGTGACTGGAGTGCACAACAGGAAGAAAGGGAGCAGCACAATTAATATAAGCTTAATTATTACTGATACCGCTTTCCCTCACTCCAGTCACCCTTGCACAGCCGGTCGTTACATGCTACAGGCACATCTCAGGCCCTCTTCCCAAAACAGGCTCAGGAAAAATCAGATGGTGACTGACACAAAAGTTTCAGCATAAACTAAAAATGTCATATCCATAAATATGTCTCTTCCATATTCAGCTTTGGATTGTTCCTTCATCTTAATAATATGCTAATCTGAAGGTAACACCTCCCAGGCCCCTCTTTTTCCCCTGCTCAGATCCAAAATTGAAACATTTAATACCTCTTTTTGGACCTGCCAGCCCACTGAGCAGCAATACACAGGAGCAAGAGTAAATCACACCAGAAAGCTGCTTTGAACTGGGAAATTGTATTGAGGAGAAAAGGAGAACAAGCAGCTCCAGCACATACAAATACACAGATGTGCTCTTGGGCAGCACCACACACCCAGACACAGATATGGGTCCACAATGCTAATTTCTTGAATTTTTAACACAACACTAAATTAACAGCACTGACCGCTACCAATAATGCCTTTATCGACTGCCTCAATTGGAAATGCAGTGTTTTTTTCAAAATCTCTACCCCACTTGCATTTAATTAACACAGAGCATTCTGGCTTTAAGTAATTATCACAAGATATTACTGCTGTGCTACATTTTCAATTACTGTGTTTGGTTTCAATTCATTTTTCTAACCATGTAGTTATAGATGGAATATAAATATCCAGAAACCGTGGCCTGAGAGAAATGGGAAGTCACCACTGCCCACTCAAACAGAGTGAAGCCCATCTCCTGTGGAAAAGTAAAGTCTGTGAGCACAGTTAACGATTTCTGCTATGAACAGAGAACCAAAGGAACACAAGTCCTGGCATCTCTCCCTACACACACTTGGTTTCACAGCAATAATACTAAACTCTCTGCATCCAAGTGGTGCATGTGCTACAGCACTGCACAGTGCTGCTGGAAACCTCAGGGAGACCTGAAAACAACTGCACCAAAATGGTCAGATTTTATATTCCTGTTTGAGTACCCCTCTCTCAGTACACAGAATAAAGACAGATATTTATAAACAAACAAATAAATAAATAAATAAAAGTAAACTTCAGCTTCAAATATTACAAAGGCCTCAGTGCCGTTCTCAAAGGAAAGCATCAGATTGGTAACCTGGTCCTGCTTCAAACTAAAACGTGTGTGTATATATATGAAATACACAACTGTGTATTTATTCACTAGATTTGTGTCTCTTAGGACATTCTAGGAGCAAGAAGGCTTTTTCTGCAAAAAGTTCACACATGACAACAATTACACAAATTCAGCAAGAAAGTGCACAAAAATATTTCAAGACTGCTGTGTTATGCTATTAATTTGCAATATAATCAAACATCTATTGCCCTCTCTAAGTCTTGGGAGCCTTTCACGATTCGCAAACAAACTGATGTTTTCCACTACTAAAAACAGAGGAAAATAGAGAAGACATTTATCAAAAGGAAAGTGAAGTAAGGATACAGCTCATTGCAGTAGGAAAACAAAGCAAGTGAACTCATATTTTATCTAAACTTCCTTTCAACTAAGGAAGTACTAAATCTCCAGTATTAGTATGCAAAATCATGACCTATGTGAATTGAGGTTGCACATAAGATACACAGAGTACAACTTGGGACTCAGTGAAAAAAAAAACCAAAGCCAGTAATCTTCTATTAAAAATATCACAATACAGCTATTTATTAAGTCCTACTTCATGAAGCTAACTATCATAGGGCAAAAAAAAAAACCACCTCATTAGCTCACTATTGCATGTTGACTGCAGCAAGTTTAAACCATCACTGCAAAAAACTTGGGAGTTCAGACTATTTAACACCTGAGTGTTGCTGTGAACAGAACTGGTCAAATTTGACAACAGAAGCCACAGCAGCAAATAACTGAATGGTGAGGCCCCTGGCAGCTGGGGATGTTTGAAGATGCCCTGTTTCTTAAATATTATTTAAGTCACTGCTTTTGAAGGGACAGATTGATTTCTCAAAAATTCTGTGATGGATTCAATTCGCCCCACTGTTGCTATTGAGCACTGTTCTTCTGTAAATTTTGAATGGGAGAAATTTTTCCCTGCCACTTAAGCACTTCAGTCACAAAACTGCCTGTGCAGAGCAGTACAGATAGACAAGAGCACCAACAAGGTGGGACAGGCACATCACTAAACAAGGATTATTCTGATGTTGACCATCAGGTTGAGTTTTCACTCCGGAAATAAGTCACAGAATCACAGAACTGTTAAGGCTGGAAGGGACCTCTGGATATCATCCAGTTCAACCCCCTGTCAAGGCAAGGTCACCCAGAGCAGGTGACATAGGAACATGCCCAGGTGCGTTTGGAATGTCTCCAGAGAGGAGTCTGGAAATGTCTCCATGCCCTCCCTGTGCAGCCGCTTTCAGTGTTCGGCCACCCTTGTGGGAAATTGTAACATAAAATCATAAAAACAGAATTTGATGGGGTAATACCTTCATCTAAAACTGCCTGAGCTGTGCCAGAATAAAGTCACGAGCAGCAGCTGTGGTGTGCCAGGGCCAAACCCTGCTCTGTGCCACCACCAGCCCAGCAACAGAACCCGCATGTGCTGAGCCCTGAGCCGGCCCGGCGCTGAGCTGCCCATGCCAAGGGCAAGAACCATTCCTGAACAGCCCAGAGGCCAGCCAGAGCTCTAGACGGAAAAACTGCAGGTACGTGTTCTACCAGGGCATCTCTGCTCTACCGGGGTGCAGCCGCTCAGGCGCGCAGCCAGCCCCGAGCATGCCGTGACCGCCCTGGCTGCGATGTGCCCGTGTCACCGCCGCCACACGCCTCCGGGCAGGGCCGCGGTGGCACCAGCGCTCCCGACCCGTTTCCAGTACAAGCTGCTCGTGAGAAGCCGGGCGGGGGCTGCCGGGGGCGATGGGCCCTGGGAAGAGACAGCCCCACGCCAGATAATGGTGCTCGCTAGAAACGACAGCCCTGAGCGGCCCCCATGCCTCCTGACAGGGGCTGGGCCGCCAAAGCACTTCCACCTACTTCCTAAGGGATTTTCTTCACCTTTCGCCCCTCGGCCCGAGCTCAGCCCCCCTTCCGCCCTCCCGGTGCCCGGGCAGGGCTAAGCCGCCCCCAGCCCCGCTACCGGGGGGGCTCCCCCGGCCAAGGTCCCCCGGCCCCGGCAGTGACGTACCTGGCGCTGGCGGCTCCCGGGGGCGGCACTTCCGGACCTTCCAGTGAGCCTGGAGGAGAGCGGGGGAGAACGGGGGGAAAAGGCATCGATGAGAAGAATAAGGACAATGAACCGGACCCGCGGCAGAGAGGCCGGGCCGAGGCCCCGCGTCCGCCCGTACGGGCCCTTCGGCTCAGTCCCTCCGCCGC
>WAAG01078376.1:5350-17827 GCA_013390105.1 Tichodroma muraria
AAAAAAAAAAAGATATATATATATATGCTGAAGGGAGCTGAAAGAATCGTGCAGAGTCCAGTCTGTTCATCAAGTTTAAAGGACAATTGAGAAATGATTGAGAGCTTAGCTGCAAGTCACCTTTGTAATGAGATGGTAAAGTCAAGGAGAGAGAGTGTTGGAGAAGATGGTAAGATCTTTGAGAAAAGACTTAGGGTCTAAAGACCCTAAAAGACTAAAAGACTGAAATTGAAATGACATGGTTATGACTTGTGAATCCTCTGGGCCTATTTTCGTTTGACATTGTCTGTACTATCTTTAGTATTTAATAGCATTTCTAGCAGTATTGTGTGATAATATTTTAAATCTCATGTTTCTGGTCCTCAATTAGTTGATTTTACTCTTTTCTTGTAGTTGATTAGAAATGTTTTTAGTTAAAAGTAAAATCAAAAACACACACAAAAAAAATTACCAAGGCACTTACCATTAAAACAAGAGACTTTGGATATGAAATACCTGTAAGAAAAGTCAGTTCATTTAGTACTCATTGATTACGAGATTCAAACCCAGCAGAGGTGAAGATTTATGGGGAGCAGCTGAGGTCTCGGTCTGTTCACCCTGGAGGAGAAGAGACTGAGGGGAGAACCTCATTGCTGTTACAAATTTCTCAGGGGAGGAAGAGAAGGGGCAGACACTGATCTCTTCTCCCTGGTGCCCAGTGACAGGACCCAAGGGAATGGCCTCAGCTGTGTCAGGGGAAGTTTAGGTTAGATATCAGGAATAGGTAACTGATAAGTAGTTAGTAGTTACTAATAGGTAACCAGAGGGTGGTTGGGTGCTAGAAAAGAGTCCTCAGGACAGTGGTCACAGCACCAAACCTGCTGAAGTTTAGGTTTGGAAAATACCCTCAGGCACGTGTTGTGACTCTTGAGGATGTTCTGTGCAGGGACAGGAGTTGCATTCAATGATCCTTGTGGGTCCCTTCCAACTCTGGATATTTACATACATTCAAATTACATTCAGTTACATACAAATGTAACTGGAAAAAAAAAAAAAATCAAAGTCCAAGGCATATTTAAACATTTTAAACATTTCAGATTTCTGATTGACAGGCTTGCAACTGTCACTGATATTTAAAACTCAAGTAATATAGTTCATCACATCTTTAAATTACACCCATGAATAAATCACATTTATAAAACTGATGAGATAAATTATTAATTAACAGATTATTATCATGCAAAACCTACAGATTTGAATGTCAAACGTATAATAGTAGAAGGCTGTCACAGGACTAATGAGGGGTAACTAATGGAAATATTTTGTAAGTTTTGGTTAACAGCTTTCCCTTCGTATCTGTTTCAGGGCTAGACAGCACTGACACACTGACTTCTCCTTTGCCCAGACTCCACATCTCCCTGCACTGTGCAGTAAGTTTTAGAGATAACATTTAAAGATTCATTTGTTAAGCTTTCTTCCTTAAAGGCACACAGACCATTTTTTGCAAACTCCCAGGAGAATTTAGTGATGATATTTTTTTAGTTTAGTGGTAAGGTAAGGTTAAACTGTTTTCATCACTGTTGCTTCCCAGAGTGCATCTGCTTAAAGTGCACAGTAATAGAAAAAGGGTTGTATTACTCAGACTGGGAAGCAGGGCCACAGACATATCCATCATTCTTAAGCCAAAGGCTGAGAGACAAAAGAATCAGTCTCTCATTTTCCCAGGAATAGCAGGAAAGAAATAATGCTCAAGTTGTTTCTTTTTCCTTCTAATTTCACAGCAAAATTTTCTATGAAGCTTCATTCAGAGTCTGTAAGTATGGACATGAGACTCGATATCCCTTAATTTAAAATGGGATGCAACTTATACCGGCAGATCTTGACTGTGGACAAAAGTGAAACAAGCTCTACATACTGATATGTGGTGGGAGAAGAGAGGACAGGCAGTGAATAGGATAGGGATTTACACTGTGACAAACAGCCAGCAGCACAGTCTGTTCACAGCTTGGTGAAACTATAGGGAGAGATGCACAGCAGAGTTTACCTATGAAACCATTTGCTTTCTCCTCTCCACAGAAAACAGAGCTTTTCATTTTTTAAAACAAAAAATCACATTTAATTTGGATCAAGAATAAAACTGTCATTTATTTGGTTTTTTTTAAAAAATGCAAAAGATTTTAGGCGACAGAGTTGTTTCTTGACATCTTGCTATTAACTTTGTGTGACTAACAGTGTGCACAGTCCAGGCAAAGCACCAAATTAAATGGAAACTTGTAGCAGTAATTTTCCCACTGGAAAAGGGTAAATCTATTTATTTGCCTTTCTAAGAGTTTTCATTCTTCCTATGAAATTTAAGAAGGATAAACATACTTTCTATTTCTTAGCTTTGGAAAAGAAGTATGAAACCTGTGCATTTTAGCACCGTGTAGGGAGATAAGATCAGTACAGTAAATTAATTTTCTCTTTTCACAGCAAAAAGAGCATAAACCCTGCAGAGTGTTTGAGAGCTGATGTGATGGATCACAGTGCAGTAGCTCTATTATGACTGTATTATGCAAATGTTTTTATGCAGTCTTTTAAAATGTGTATGACAAAACCATTTTTGATGATTCACTGTACTTAAAGGCAGATTCTTGACTTCATGCAACCCCAATGACTTCTGTAAAGATGTGTGGGTTTATTAAGTAAATAAATACTTCTAACTACTTTTATTACAAAAAGAGAATTACCATTTGTAAAAATATAAGAAAATGGGATGCAACAAAACAGCAGGAGGTATTCTTAAACACCAATAGCAGAGTTCATACTACAACTGCTCATTCTTATGTTTGCATAAGTAAATACAAAATTAAGAATAAATAATGCAGAAATGGGATCAGCCACATACAAATCTCCAGAATTATCTTCAGATTGTGTCTCAACACCATCTCACGATTAGTAAAGCCTTTTTGAAAAACTGATCAGGTAACTCAATCCAGAATTCATTTGTCTCTCCAAGACTTAAAAATCCACTGTTGGGAAGGCAATATTTAAACATGTTAACACATTCAAGGTAACCTTACTGTGAAATAAAGTTGTATCAGTCCTAATTTGTATTATTAACTTCTCGTCTCCACCAGTTAAGTTTGAGTATACCACATGCATTCTCAAAACTCAGAGTGCCTTAAAAGTATTAGAGGCACAAATCTGGAATAGAAACCCACATTCTCTTTAGAGACATTCAAGGAAGAGAACTGTTCTTGACTATTGAACAAAGCTGACCAAAAGTTCTTCAAAATTTGAGTAAGTGTTGAAGATCAAAATGCCAAAGTTGAATGAAATATGCTAAAGGAAATAAAAGGAAGCAAAACTACTAAACCATCTACATGGTTGTACAAGAAACTGATGGAACAGGGGACTCAGAATTAATTCAGCAACCTTGAGAGTGCTCAGGGTAATGATGGACAGTGGCTCTCACAACGATCGAGTAACAGATTTCTCACTTGCTCCATGAACCCAAACTAAATGGTAACTTCAGCCCTTTTAGCCGTGAAGGGGAATATTTGTGAAGGTCTTGCACAAGGGCCAGGGGAATCCCAAGCACAAGTACAGGCCTGGTGAAGAACTGGTTGAGAGCAGCCTTCAAGGAGAAGAACTTGGGGCTGTTGGTGGAAGGAAAGCTCCACATGAGCTGACAGTGTGCACTTGCAGCCCAGTAAATCAACTCTGTCCTGGGCTGCATCCAAAGCCCCCTGGGCAGCAGGACAGGGAGGGGATTCTGGGCTGCATCCAGCTCTGGGGTCCCAGCACAGGAAGGACAGGGACATGTTGGAGCCAGGCCAGAGGAGACAACAAAGATTCTCAGAGGGATGGAGCAGCTCGCCTGTGAAGAAAAGATGAGAGAACTGGGGCTGCTCATCTTAGAGAAGAGAAGGTTCTGGGGAGATCTTAGAGAAGCATGTCAGTACCTAGAGGGGGCCTACAGGAAAGTAAGAAAGGGTAAGTAAGAAAGAAAGATCTTTTTACGAGATCATGTAATCACAGGACAAGGGGGAACGGTTTCAAACTGAAACTGTGTAGGTTTAGGGTACATATTAGGATGAAATTTTTTTACTGCGAGGGTGAGCTCTGCTTTTTTACTGTGTGAAGCTCTGGAATAGGTTACTCAGAGAAGCTGTGGATGCCCCAACCCCAAGGCCAGGCTGACTGGGCTCTGAGCAGCCTGGTCTAGTGAAATACATCTGTGCCATGGCAGGGGTTTGGAATGAGATGATCTTTTAGGTCTCTTCAAACCCAGATCATTTTACGATTCTCTGACTATCTGTGCTTCTTCTTAGGTCCAACTCAGACGTGACATTGCACAGTTCCCAGACACTTAGGTGTTCCCTGAACTGAAAGGGTATTAAAAATATCTTTAGTTAACATACTTTAAAGTTAGCCAAGTACCAGCTAATCCTAAAGGAACTGAATTTAGTGAAACCTTTTTGAAGTATGAAACCTTCTGAGTATGGTGCAGGAAGAAGAACAAAGAAACCACCTTTTCCCCAAATATCTGCACTTATTCACAATACGGGTGGTAATGAATTTTCTGTCACTATCAAACAGAAATAGATTTAAGTAGCTGAAAGGCACCATATTCCATTACCAAGTCTTCCAGCCCATTCTAAAAAGCAATCTGCCATGTACTAAATTGAAAATACTGTCTGATTTGCTGAGACATCAAAACTTCACAATTCCAAAAAGTTCTCAGGGTGACAGCTGTGATGAGCTGTGTGCTGCAGTGATATATTGCTGTAGAGAGGAGAGTGAGGAACAGGAAAAACAAGACAAAAAGGAGGTCACTAAGCCAGGATCTAAAGAAATATTTAGAAAAACAAAGATTTCCTTTGAAACTTCAATTTACTGACACCAACTGTGACAGAAAATATTTAACAAGACATGCCCATAATGCAGCTGGTCAGTCCTTCTATGCCCAAGCAGTGTGTGCATAGGAGCATGTTGCCCTAAGCTGTTGAATATAATTTCAGCTGAAAACCATGATTTTCTGACCACTTGCTGAAGGAGACTAACATATCTAAATTGCTGGGTCTAAGAGATGCATTCAAAAGTCTCAGCTTTTTTTTTCATAATCAGAGGTGGGCATTTTAGAAAGTGAACACATAAACAAATATAAAACAGATGTACCTATTTGTATTTCCTATTTGTATTCTTTAAATTAGATGAGGAATTTCCAGGATATTTCTTTTGTGAAGCCTTATCCTAGACACAGAACAGGAAAACAATCCTTGAAGGGGATTTGGAGGCCTGTTGATCACACTGGGTGAAAGAAAGATTGGTGCTTCAATCAAAAAGGTGGTGTAGAGTTTGTTTTGTGGATTTTTGGTTGGCTGTTTATTGTTTGTTGGGTTTTGTTGGGTTTTTTCCCCTTTGATCTGGAATAAGTAGTCATGGAATTAGTCTTAATATTTTAGATGATGCTGTCACAGAAGCATAAAGAAAATAAACTGTAAAAAAGAGTCAGAGAAAGATATTTAAGACATAAGAAAAAAATATCTTCTTCGACATGTGGGAGGATTTGCTAGTGAGCAAGCAAACTGAGCAAAGGGGATCCTCCATAAAGGGCAGTGGTAGTCAATGGTATGGCCTTTTAATAAGGTGTGTAAAAGTAAGGAATGAGCTTCAGATAGCTGGAGGAAGCATTTTGTACTTCCCTATAGATGAGGTCAGGATTAGTTATACATCTTCAGGCTGTGTATTGGTGTCTATGCCCTTGTTTCTTCCTTTTTCCCTTTCTTTTAGATTAGGAAGAAACTAAGGTTCCTATCCTTCAGAAGAATAAGGAACCATAAAAATGTATTAGGTTGTGTTTCTATTCAGTACACAGAACTACATGTCTGGCAGAGCAAGAGTAAGAATCACTGCAGTACTTAACTGGAAGAGATTTGCATTAAAGGACAACCTTTCTCCCCATTATGACTTTGATTTTAATAATATATGGCTAAACTTCAGTTTTGCTACCTGCAAATTTCTCTAATATTACTGATTTCAATATAATTTATATTGATTTTTGCTGTCCCAGCAAGGTGTCATGACAGTAACTGTGATTTCTAGAATCGCCTGTTTCAGCCTGAGAGTGAGGTCAACAAAATATTATGCTGGATAAATAATTACCTCTTACACTGTAAGCAAGGCATAATTTTCCATTTTTCCTTCAGCTTCATATAACCAAAAAATGGTCACACATTCTCATAAAAATGCCTCTGGAGGGAGACACAGCCCAAAAAGTAGCTTATACCTGACATAGGAAGAATAGAATTAAAGTGTTTGCAAAAATCTGAGGATATCTACTTTAAAACATACATCAAAATAGACACAATAGTCAGGCTGGGTCTGAACTCTGCAGAATTTCTTTACCTCTTTATCTTACACTTCATGAAAAAGAATAAATTGCTGTATTGAGTTAGTTAAATGTTGCACTTAAAATAAGAATAATGATCAAAAGCATTAGGTTGCTTCCCTTCTACTTTCATAGAAGTTTTTGTAGTGTTCTCATAATGAGTTTTGGACATGTAAAAGATCCCTGTTTTGCTTATTACCTTCATTTCTTTGTACCCTGCCACTGTTCATGTAGAATTTGATATTCGCTCTGTGTGAGATCAGCCTCTCACTGATACAAAGTCAGAGGCTTCAGTGATACAAAGTCACTGAAGATCAGACTCTTTTGCTATATTGATTGGTATATATATGCTTTAAAATATAATATCAGTGCAGATTTTTGTAGGCACATGCAAATTACTGAAAATGCTTATAAACCTTATGTTGTGAAACAGGAAATCACTAGGGTTTGGGATGGGGTTGGGGTTTTTTTTGGTTTTTTTTTTTTTTTTCAAGATGACTATTTAGAATTTTCCTACTATAACTAGAACATTTTTGTCCCATACCATGAACTTATACAATGACAATGTCAGGATTTTTCCTGCCTTGTTAGGTACAGCATCCTTTCTTTCTGCATCACTTCAAAGCATATATTGACTGAAAGAAGAACAAAGAGAGATAAATTATAGACAAGCAACATTTCCTCAGTGAAAACAGCACAATATGCAACAGTTTACAGAGTGATTCACTGGATCTGGAAAAGCTTATGTATTAACATTTTCACGTATGTAGTAATTATCTCAATTAGGTTTCACACTGAAGCCCTCCTTTTCCCCTCAAACGACCGAGACCACATGCAAATAATTCCCATGTCATTTGGACAATTTGATACCACTGAAGCACAGTAATAGAGTAGCAAAAAACAGTTGCATTATCATGCAACTAAGGTGCATAAAGATGTTCCCAAGACATCTATCTTGTGGTGAGTTCACTTTATCTGGCTGCCAAACCACACAGCTGCTGTCTTACTTCCTCTCCTCAAAGGACAGGGAGGAGCAAAATAAGATTGAAGAGCTTGTGTTTGCAGCAGACTTGACTTGAGGGCTGTGGTCAGTCCATGGTAACTCCCATCTGCTGTTCATCATCCTCACATTTTTCTCCTACTCCAGTGTGGTTACAGATGTGCCATGGCCACCCCTCACAGCCCCTACCAGACCAAGGGCACCTACAATCCATACCTCAGATTTCCAGATTTTTCTGAAAGTCTTAAAATCAACAAAGATCAGCTTCTTTTTTTAAAGTGGCTTTACTTTTTCAAACCAGAATGATGGAAAAGGCAGTACATTCCTTGCCTAGAATGATACTTTTGCATTATAAGCAATAAAGACAAAACATTCCTGAGAATTCAAGTCATTCACCCAGACAAAAAAGGTGTTCTTGTCTAATGTACCCAAATTTGTGCTTTCCTACAGAGGTATCTTACAGAGCAAGAAGATGAGAGCACTGTGGGTGAGGAATCATGGTATATACCACTCCCTCAGGACAAATGCAGGATTCAGACTAGGATTCCTGTCCCCCTGCCCTGCTCCTTTTTGTCAAGGCATTTAGCTTTTCCAACCTCTGCCAGTGGCTGAAGCACACCAGGCACAGTGATAAGGCACATCTGAACACGTGTGAGCTGGAAACTTCTGGAAACTACAGTGATTTGCCTTTTTTGAAGGAATGGGGACTGAAAGAACTGCCACAGTCCTCTGGACCAAACCATTCCACGAAAACAAACATTCTCACTGTGGAGGTGATGCTGACATCTCATGGTATCCATGCATCAAGATGAATTCCTCCTACAGGTTTTCAGTTCCCAGTTCAGAGAGACCACGATCACAAAAGAAAGAAATAACTATATATTTCTATTTAATACACAGCACTGGGCTTCTTTGAGAGGGATTCATAGCTTGACTTCCTAAATGCAGAAATTATGCAGAACTAGTCAGTCCTGAAAAAGAGAAACCAAGTGGGCACTTTTGGACATCTATGAAATAGGCACTGCATGATTCCACACGCTACAAGGAAAAGAGCTGCTGATTATTTATCACCATGCTTTGTAAAGCAAGTGTAAAATGTTAATCCTTTATGTAATACTTCATTACACTTCCTTCGCAAAAATGAAATGGCTTCATAGTACACAAAGTTAATCTCATTACACAAAAAGGAAGATCTAAGATCAAAGGGATCAATTTCTCACTATCTGTGTATAAATGTTTAATTTGTTTATAGTAAAAGTGGGAAAAAATAAATTATTTCAGACCCTAGGACTAATGCTTCACTGGTAGGCTGCACAAACTCTGAGTGAGAAAATTACAAGGTAACTCAGAGTAAGAAAATTGCAAGGCAAAGGGCAGCAGAGCATCAAATGTATTCAGGAAAACAAAACCAAATGAATCAAACAATAAAGCCTCAGCCAAAACAACAAAACCAAACAAAACCCAAGATACTTACCCTCCAAAGCTCAAACACGGAGAGAAATTGAATTTTGACCTTGTTTGCAACTTTGTGCTAGTAAATTTCAACCAAATTGCCAGGTATCATGGTTAAAAAATAAAGAAATTTACTCCAAATGCTCTGTCTAGGTTTGGGTTTTGTTTTTGTTTTTGTTTTCAGTTGCAGTTACTACGCAGGTCCCCACAGGAACAAAAGGAGGAGATTCAGAAATAAAACTTACCATGGAGAACAATGTCCTTTTTGTAATCCAAAGGGTTTTCCAGGCAAGGACAACAGATTCAGCCTGTGAAAAACACTGTTTTTCAAGACAGTCACATTCAGGAGAAGAAGGAGTAGGTAAATGCAAGCTACAGTCAGTATCCTCAAATATCATAGGGAAATTTTCCAATTGCCACCAGCACACCTACAGCAGAGCAGCAGCTCCCTTGAACCTGTACCATGGGGCACACAGGATCACAGGGTTTGGAACTGAGCCCATGAACTCAGCACTGCCAGGCCCACAACCAAACATGGCCCCAAATGCCACATCCATGTGTCTTCTTGAACACTTTCAGGGGCAGTGATTGCACCACTTCCCTGAGCAGCCTGTTCTAAAGCCTGACCACCTTTCAGTGAAGAAATTTTCCCTAATATCACATCTAAACTTCCCCTGGTGCAACCTGAAGCCATGTCCTCTTGTCCTGCCACTTGTTGGCCAGTATGAGATACCAGCCCCACCTGGCTACAAATTCCTTTCAGGTCTCCTCTGAGACTCCCTTTCTCCAGGCTAGACACCCCCAGTTCTGTCAGCCACTTCTCATCAGACTCGTGCTCCAGACCCTTCCCCAGCTCTGTTGCCCTTCTCTGGACATGCTCTAACCCCTCAATGTCTTTCTTGTGGTGAGTAGCCCAGAACTAACAGAGAATGCAAGATGTGCCCTCACCAGTTTCCAGAATGGAGGGACAACAATCACTGCCCTGGTCCTGCTGCCCCACCATTGAGGATCCAATCCGGGTGCCATTGGCCTTCCTGGCCATGTGGGCACAGCTGGCTCATGTTCAGCTGCTGTAACCAGCACCCCCAGGTCCTTTTTCACCAAGAATATTTCCAGCCACTCTTCCCCAGGCTGTAGCACTGCCTGGGGTTGCTGTGACCCAAGTGCAGGACCCGGCACCTGGCCTTGTTAGACCTCATGCTGTACACAACTCACCACACCAAGCAGATCTTTGTCAGAACCAGGCCACTGGCTAAAAACCTGTTCTATTGACAAAAATCTCTGCAAGTTTTCTTTAAACATAGTAAATGAGGCTCTCACAGCCTAATTTACATGGATTTCATATGATCTTCTTCTAATATGGATAAATGAGAAACAATTAACTGTGTGATGGAGCCAGAAGATTAAAATCAGCCAAGGAGGAAGGTTAGCGTAGTGGTACTTGTACTAACCAGCAGGGCTTCAGTTCATTAAGCAGTGGGATATCTTTGTGCACATTTGCTCCAGATCAATTCTAAGGTGCTTGGAGGAGGCCCAGTGTGCATTCATCAGCTGCTGAATAGTCACATGAGGCTGTGCAGGTATATCCTTGATCCTGGCACAGAAGCATTTGCAGAAAAGAGTTTTGCTGTGATCTGTGACACACACACCACTCCCCTCCCTCCCCTCCCCACCTTCCCAGCAAAACACCTGCAGGGTTTTTGTCACATGGAATTATTAGGAAGGAAGATTAGAGGCCTTATTTAGAGAAGGATCCTGATGTACTGGAGATTATGTAAGTATATATTATATTAAATTCATATCCTAATCATAGCATACTCAAAATATATAGATGAGGGAAGAAAAGGAGGAAACAAGGAAATGGGAAGATGGGAGAGGAACATGAAAGAGTCAGCAATGCAATAGCTCTGTCAGTATCTGTACAGGAAATTCTATTTCCAACTCTAAACCTCTACTTTTTAGGCTAAGAGAATTTCATTGGTGAGACTACAACTCAGAAATTCACCAGATCTTTCAGAATTTGCATTAATTGTTTTATTCCTTTGATAATCTCTGGAAACAGTTGCTACTGCAAATGACATGCTGAACTTTCTCACTCTAATATAATACAGTATTTACTCAGCATGTATACACATTACCAAATGTGCCTGCAATAACTTCCGAAGTAATTTTGTTGTTCCTAAATCTTTGTTTGCATTTCTTATTCAGTATATGAAATCCACCTTTTCTCTTCTTATTCTGACCTTATCTTATCCCCAAATACATCAGCTGACAGATGAAGCTCTCATACAAATTCCCTGTGCAGGAACAGAAGCCTGGCAGTTATTGTGAGAGGAATTCAATATCTAGAGAGAGGAAGATTTCAAAAGGATGAATGAGAATTTATACCTCAAATTGCATTTTCTATTAAATACAGCAGTCCCTAAAAAATAGAATGGTCATGAATACAAGACAAATGCTCTGATTTTTGCATGCATTTATTTTACGGCATGAAGATTACTTCTCATCACACCCTACCGTTCTCCACTCCCATCTACTCCTTACACATTGCATCCTTCAGCCAATATTTCCATCTCAGATTTCTTGACCTTTCCTCCCTCCTATCAAATATCTCCACTCATCCCACTCTTAGATAAAATGCATTCTGTCTCACGCTTATCCTCTGTCTTAAGCTGTGGAGTGTAAGATTCCCCACACTAATTTTCTGACTGTGTTGTGGAGAAGATATTGGACTCATTGTCTATCACTGGCAAAAGCTTTGTCTGCTGGCTTTCCTGAGCATGTCATCATCTCTCAAATCACCTCTTCCTGACTCTTTCAGCAAAGTGTGATCTTTTTTAACCATGTTCAAAATATATGGGGCAGGAAAAGGAAAACAGACTGAACAATGAATAAAGCAAAGACTGAAATCCACTGCTTCATTTATTGTATGGTCATTTGATAAAAGAATCTGCTTCTGTATCTCTTATTAATCATTTTATAACATAATTTGTGTGGGAAGAGTGAAGGAATCCCATCTCAGATTGTTATTCTGTTGAATACTAGGAGATGTGAAGTAAATTCTTGGAAGGACAGTATTCGATATATACAAATTAAACGGCAGCAGATAACAACATCCCTTCTTGGAACCCCATTTTTCAAGAACCTAGGTCTTGCTGTAAGAGTTACAGTCCCCCTGAAAATAGTTTTGGAATAATTTCATCTTCCTCTTCTGTTGGCCAGTTTCACTGGAGTGCAGTGAGAAGTTATCCTTTCTTAATCACAAAAGTAACTTTCAGTTGACTGGACAGAGAGATTGGTTGTGGATCTACAACACCTCAGGCTGCTGCTTGTAAACTCGAACATTTACTGGCTTTAAGGTTTTGTAGAAGATGCATTTGTCTCTGCAGATCTATGTCTATTCAGATTGATAATAATGAGAATGCTTAGGGTTATTACAATCTCTAAATAATATATCTGCTGTGGCTAACAGCTTCACTGTAGTCTAATAGCTATTAATTAACATAACTAAAATTAATTAGGAGGTGGCTTATTCATGCAATCAAAAAAAAACCAGTTAATATGAGAAAGATGAATAGAATTTATGTTTTACCTATTTTATTGAGACATAAACAGATACATCATGACAATTAATGTGACTATTGCTAATTAAAAAGCAGTCTTCACAATG
>WAAG01078381.1:0-24173 GCA_013390105.1 Tichodroma muraria
TTTTCTTTCTTTTTTTTTTTTTATAGTGTGTTCAGAGGGAAGACTGAAACTTTAGCTTAATATCAAACAGATACTTCAAACTATATATTTCAAAGTTTTCCAGGCAGCAAATATCTCGTCTGCTAAAAATACCAGAATTTTCCTCTATCACTTAAATGGTGCAATTATATACTGGGTTTAGCTTAGCATATTCTAAATGTTCAGCTGTACCAACAACAGGTGGTTTTCCAGGTTTCCACTCTTCTTTCTTATTTAGCTCTTTCTTCTTATAGATTCTGCTACAGGATTTTCAGATAGCTGCAATTCTGGAAGGCCATGCCATGAAACTCTGGCTATTAAGTACAAAAAGCCTTCAAAGTTTTCACCTCGCACCTTGATGTCTATCTCAAAATTCTACAATGCTGCTCAACTGACACAGTAACTGATTCAAATAACAAACTTTACCTTTACAACCCCAAATAAAAATGAGCAAAACAACTCTGAAACAAAACCATCTAATTCCCTATCAGCACCAAATACAGTATTTCAGACACTTTGTTTAAAACAGAGGGAGAGGAACTTGCACTTTTTCAGTGCTGACTGTTGCCATTCATTAATGTTACTTCCACCTCATTTAGCTAATACAGAAATCTGGCTGTCATGCTTCAGCCAAGTTTCCTTTCTTTTTGTGGGTAATCTTTTTCATGNGGTAATCTTTTTCATGCCCAAATAAAGGAATAACAACCTTTGTATTTTGGGGGGAAAAAAATATTAAAAAAAGCCCTCCCAGATTTCTGAAACACATGACCCTTCTATACTCACTTACATGAGGAAATTATTTAGGTCACGCAATGATGCACCACCTCTAGGCCAAAAAAGAGAGGCCAAACTCATTTTAAAAAATACTCCCTTCCTCCAGATGGATTGGGATTATTTGTTTGCCTAACCTGGGATACAAAGGCAGAACAAGGGAAAGACTGTACTATGTGTTGAAAATAGTATAGAAGACAATACCTTCTTTGGAATGAGGTTGTTCAGAAATGCTGAGTTAACCTCATCAGAGAGGCACAGGGGTGACAGCAGCAGCCCACTCCCCTCGTTATACGAGTTTTCCATGAACAAGTCACTCTCATCACTGCTGGAGAGTTCTTCCCACTCCTCATCGGAGGGATCTGATAACACAAGACAGACTTGTAAATGTAACAGCCCTCATGCAACAGGTATCCTACTTCCCAACTGAAACTGGCTCCTCCAAACTTCTTGGTTTAGGAATCTTTAAGCTCTTGGGCTCTAACAAACACCTCATAAACCAAGTGCCATTAAGCCACAGTTCTAAATATTTTATTAAAAAATATTTTATACTCACTGAGGCACAAATACTCTTATGAGAGGTTCTTCATATGTGGGCATGACAATGTCTGATATTAACAATGTGTTGCTTAAAAATATCAAAAAAAGAAAAAATTCTGTATCTTTATTTCATAAAGATTTACTAAGATTTTAACTTGGATTGTACCACCTCACTTTCTGAGGTTGATTCAAGCATGCAAGTACACCAGCTTAGCTTAACCTGTCTACTAACTGCAGTCAGTTTAAGGCAAGTTTCCTCTGGCAATACTGAAGCCACAGACAGATGTCCCCTGCCTGAGCAGTAACTGGGCTGGATGATCATACTCTCTCCACAGCAAGGTCAGTTGAAACAGAATGATGACAGGACAGAAAGATAAATAATCCAATAGTCATTTCAGGCAACACATTTCACATAAATTAAACTAGGTTTATAATCTTAAACCTAAACTAGGCCATACTTACATGATTTATTCTACAAGCAGGTCTTTAGGGGCAGATATGGTGAGGAGTTGAAGTCCTATTACCAACAGGCTACTGTGAATAATCTGTCCACAAGTGAAAGGGGACTTGGGCTGACAAGCACAAACTAAAATCATCCTCATTTATATTTAAACTCATATGTCTACATCCACAGAGTTCACACTCATTTAGCTGAAGTTTCTTTACATCTGGTTACATTTTAACTAGTGTTTACCCAAGTCCTAAGTCTACAGGTTGGACTGATGCTCCTTTCCAACAGATGAAAGCTCGGTGTACATAGGTCAGGATATTTAACTACTGTGACAAAAAATATCATATTCACCCCCAAGTATATTTGTTTGGTAACACAGATTCTCATGAGATGTAGGTCCCGTAGTAACTACAGGAACAGCCATGCACTTTTGTGGCAAAAGGTAAGTTCACTAAAAACACAGCAAGAAAGATCCAAATGAATGCATTTCAATTGTACAGTGTGAGTTTAAGAATTTATTTGAAGGTGATGGTTATGGTTTATCTGATGTAAAGTAACTCATCAAGGTGTGGCAACTTGACCACACAGGCATCTTATGGTAATATCCAATTAATTCTACAGCCATAATGTGCTGGTGCTATTAGCCTTTGCATGAGAAAATGGTAGTCTTTCATGCTTTATCAAACCATGGCAGCAAAAAACATGAAAACAAAGCAGACATGCCCCTTTCAGTCTCTTGTCTCTTCTAAAAATTCCTTTTGCATCTTTAGAAAACAAAGAAAGCAAAAAATATCCCTTGAAAACTAATTTATAACAACACAAGCTGACAATGCAATTCAGCAATTACAAAAACAGCAGCTGTCATAAGTTGACAGCAAGTGACCAGGGCAGAGCAGGAACTGGGATCTAGAACACTGGCCCGTAACTATGATCAGGTTTCTTGTAATGTTCTGGGAAACACAGGCATTTCCAGCAGCAATCCCATCTTACCTAGCACTGGTAACCCAAGAACTACACACTGGACAGCAGTGCTGGAGTCTCTCGGCTTCTTGCCCTGGTGCCCACCAAAGGGGAGCACTCTGCTTGTTCCAAACACGGGCCAGTGCTCAGTACAACGCATCCCTCACCAGCCTGGATATTTCTCTCAGCTCTGCTGCAAGCTGAGTGTTTTAATGAACTCAGCATAATGGCTAAAGCTATTTTAGTCCTCAAATAATTTGAAAATTAAATGAACAGCTGCCTCTGGATTCCTCTTAATTTCTAGAGACTGTGTGCCCATGAATGGGTAAAGTACTGTAGCAAAATACAACACAGTCTTACATTACACTGAATGAATGGCAGAATATGCAGCTTATCCACAAGAGATTTTCCAATTAAAGGAGAAAGCTTATGAATTACAGCTCATTAGATGAGAAATGCAGTTATGAAAGGAGCTTCATACACTAGGTGCAGAATTTCCTTGTGCTGTAAGAGAAAAAAAAAAGTCACCATTGGGAATAACTGGATATTACTGTGGATTTTATTAGAACCTGAAAGTTTTACTCAGTTACTTTCTACACAATTACTCCTGCATTAGGCTAAAACTACAATAGCAGTCAAAGCTTTCAGGTCTTGGAGGGTTTAGGGACTAGTTTTATTTGTTGGCTTTTTAAAATAGAATTTGATAATCTTAATTGTTTTCCTGAAAATTAGAAGAAAAGCTATCAAAACCGAGTTTCAGAATTCAAAAAAGCTACAGAATATTTATATCCTACTCCCCTCCAAATAACAGCCTCTCTTTCTCCTCCTCCTCAAGGCTCATAAAGGCACAACTCTGGAAGCTGAGATCTGCACTGTTTCCAGAGTTGAATGCAAAAGCTGTCCCTACACCTAATTTTGCAACACTTGTATCAAAACTAAATCAAAGCTACAAGATTTATCTGCTTTAAAAAGATTGATGCCCCCATCCTGCAATCAGATTCACACATATCTTGCATCAAAGAACAGTCAGACTACATTTTAACTGAACACAGATTTGGCTGCAACACTTTAGGAAATACCTCTCTGGCCTGAGTGCCTTTTTGCTTGTTCTTATATGTTGGCACATTTAAGAACATAGATGCAGTATCACGCAAAAAAAAAAACCCAAAAACAACTAGCAACATAAGTCGCTTAAATGAAGAAAAAAATATTTCAATTAGTAATAAAAATTACAACCTAGTTTTCCTCCAGATAAGGATATCAGGGATAATATGCCCATGGGCGTTTGTTCTTAACAACCCAGATGACCAAACAGCAAACTAAACGTGACCTGTTCAGAAACAAAACACACCAGCACCACTTGCAATGAACGAGACTCCTACAAACCTTCACTGCAGCACATATTAACAATGATTTCCAGCGCAGTCTGCTGAGCCGTCAGTAAAGCTGTCACTTCTTTCAGTTCCCACTTATCAGACTAAAAAATTAAAAACATGAACCAAATTTGATTTTGGAAAACAACATTTAAGTGCCATTTAAAGTATCCAAGCTGTCACTTAAAAATACAGTCTAGCCATTTCCTCTTCTCAGTCTACACCCAAACTTGAAAAGAAAACCCAAAACACAAACCCAAGCAGTGTTATCTACCATCTTTTAGTTGGATGTTCCAGAGCAAATTTTATTCTCAAGGAATGCCATTTGCACTAAGGCTGTCCAAAAGCCAGTCAGCCACACTTACTGGAAGTAAATCTGAAACGTCATTTTCTCTTCTGAGTTTTCCTTTTGGTATTTCTTCCATGTTATCATCTTCATTCAAAACACAGTTTTCTGTAGTATCACTCATGTTTTCCTCAGTTTCTGCGTCCACAGCAAGTTTTAACCTATTTTTTTCAGCTTCATTCATACAAACAATTGTTTCACCAGCATCTATTGCCAATGATTCTGAAAATATCTTCAGGATTGCATTAACTGTGCTTCCCAGGCTACCTGGTGGAATGGTATCCTTTATGTTCCAGATAGTGCCTAAATAAGAGGTAAACAAATTATATAAATCATTAAAGTGCTCAATTCCCAGCTCTGTAATAGCCATTTTGTAAGGACACAGCCTCCACTACTTAATATACTCAGCACTAATATTAACAATAAATGTTCAAGTCTTTTTGCTATAGATTCCTATTATTTTTTGTATAACATTTCATATACTCATCTGTAATAACTGTTATGCCCACATCTTAAGCTCAAGTAAATTTCAGCATGCAAGTATTTACAGAATATTTATGAAGAATAATCTTGGTGTCACTCTCTACCTGAGATATCAAATCCACATGTGAGAAGTGAGAATCATTTTCTAAGGAGTCTCGAAATTAATTTATTACACTCCAGTATCAAAAATCATCATAGTTAAGCATTTGAGGTAACAAGAAGAATTCAAGGTACAGAATCTGAGGTAAAAAATCTACAGCTAGTAAGATTAAAACAACTCCTGTACCACTTATTATTGACTCATTTAACTGTTAAAAACTGAATGAGCAGTTAAAGTGGGCAATCACACTGAGCAGGGGCTGAATTCAAAGTCAAGCATTTAAGCCAGTTTTAAAACTAGTTGCAAATACCTACTTCCGGTTCCAAAAGGCAGATATAACCTCACAAACCATCTGTACAGGCCTTGACAATCACATGCCCAGACCACAGCAGAGATGACCAAGCCTTCCATCGTTCCCAGCCTCCTTTACCTGCCATGCTCCCCATCTGAAAGCAGTGAAGCCCCTTGAGCACTGTACCTGCTATCAGTGTTCTCAGAAGGATATGCTTCATGGTGCTCTCTGGACTCAACATCACTGCTTCCAGTATTTGTTGTGCAGAAGCATTAAATGAAGAAAGAAGATCTGGATTATCTTCTGTCACTGCCTGCAAGCAGTTTGCTGCAGCGAACAAAAGCAAACATAATTAACAAACCAGTAGTAGCTTTTGCTCTTCTAATGAGAAAGCATCATCTTCCTGAAAGTTGGAGTAATGAAATTCTGACACAGGAAAAAAATTTCAAGCAGCACCATGCTGTAATGGTGTGACACTGTCCTTCACAAGCCATGTTTTGGATTAAAAGACATTCTGTGGCAAACCCATACATAAAACAGGTGAGGATAATACCACATCAGCCATGGAATTGGTTGTATTAATTTCAGCTACCAAAAATTAAATTTCTCCATTGTATACTGACAATGGACAACATAAAAAAATGCTGGAAGCACACATACCTGTATGACCATTATGAAATTATAATAACAATGATACTGATAAAACCAGATTGAAAGTGATTGAAATTGTTTGGGGTTTTTTTTGAAGGACTATCTCCTCTGCTCAACAAATTAAACCCTCCATTACCAAAACATGAGAACAAAATGAAAAACACAGCAACCTTGTAAAGCCCTCTTCCCACTAATTTTTTCTTCCCATGTAACCACCAAATAAGCTATTCTCTTTTGGACTGAAAACAAGCACAACAGATGTCAACTTCTTTATTATGTGCTGTTCAAAAATGAATTTAAAGTCTTATACTCAGTGCAAAGTTAAGCAATGCTAAAGCGGGTCTATTATGCAATGAATGTAATATCAGTATTCATATAGTTAAAAAAAAAAGGTATCTTTAAACCCTTATCTTCTCTTTTTACCACTTACCTACTGAAATAGCTAGATCCACATTTGTGGCAAATTTCTTCATGTAATGTAACACAGCCTCCAGACATCCTTCTTTATTGAATATGTACAGAGCAGTATTGTTGCATTCACTAATGCGTGGAAAAGATCAGACAAACATTTTTCCAGGAAAAAAAAAAAGTACTGTAGCAACATCTTAAGCACCCCATACTTGCTATTACTCACATTTTTAAAAGATATCTAAGAATTATGCATTAGTCAAAGAGCTATCCTTCAATATTGAGGTTATGATCAACTCTATACAGGATGCTGAAAGAGAAGCTGAAAATCCTGGACATTTCTGAGGAAAGCTGGCTTGTGCCAGCTGCTTCCTCAGACAGTGTTCAGATTTATTTGGGAGTCTAACCACAGGCTCCTGCTGGAGTGTGGAAGGCAGTTCAGAGCTGGGCAGCTCAAGCCAGCCCAGGGCTTCCTGCAGTCACAGGAGACTTCACCCACAAATCCACTGCCAGCAGAGCAGGCTGCTGCCTCTCACATCAGTACTCACGCCACAAAACGACTGCTCCTATCCAGAAATGCATCTACTTTCATTATCTAACAGTGGGATTTGTGCTTCTTCAAGTTCTCACAGCTACTCTCTTTGAAATTGATATATTGATACAAGACTAATTCAAACTAAAAAAAACACAGAAGCTAACTAGCTACAAAATCTAATTTTGAAAATATTATGTCTCAGCATCAATGCCAGCCCTAATTTTTTCAGTATCAATGAAATGAGCAGTTCGCATTCATTGCCACGAAGTTCAAAACACAGAAGTGATTTACATCACACTTAATGATCATATTTCCTGTTCTCAAGCACTGACCAAAAAGCAAAAAAAATAAAATAAGCATACAACATTGCTGAGTCAGTCACAAAGGGTCATGTATTCTGTGCAAGATGCTGAACAAAGAGTTTATCTACCGTTCTAGATTCCAATCCCTAAAAAAATAAATATCCCAGTTTAAAAATAAGACCTCAAGTCAGCAGCAGTATCATACACCACAGGCACCGAGGCAGTTCCACTGAGGCACTGTACTGCACTAAACAAAATCCTGCATGCAAAGTGTATAATGTGAGAAAAAAATAAGAGAAAGAACACAAAATTCAAGGAGAACTTTTGGAACAGATTTGTATGACTTCAATTTTTATAGTCATTTCTGCATTAATAGTGCTGCCATTTCTCTTCTTTCACCTGGTGTTTCCAATGTAAACTACCAATAGAACAATTTACATTATTTTCTCACATAATAGGTAAACTTTTATCAGTGTCTCAGTAACTAAGGCATAGTTGCCCCAAACAGTGAATATCAATTTTTGGGATGACCTGCAGAGGGAGGAAGCAGTATAAAAACTCCTCATATTCCTAGAGCACTGATCCACTGATCAGAATTTCATCTTCTCCATTTCTGGTATCATGATATGGATCTACAGGAAATACATGCAAGAAGCCACAACCCAAACTGTACAACAGACTATGACAGAACATGTTCAGAAAACATGACCAGAACTCAGGATGAAGAACCAATAGAAAAAGAATTTGTTACTCTTCTAAAACTAATGACCAACTTTGTGCACTTTTAAAATCCTTCACTTTAAAAAAGTAACCTATACTAGAAGATACACTTTTATTTCAGATGAGATGAGGGCTCATCATTATTAAAGCAAGGTACATGTAGGAGCAACACAATCAGGATCAGAATGAATGCATCTTCCCATGCCAGGACAGCCATTTCTGCCTCAATTACCACGCTCCTTTTCAGAACAATTTAATTTAGCTAAAATGCCAGTGTTTACACAGTACTTACCATATATTCCACAGCAAATTAACAGCCTCATTGGCTATGTCTTCGATATAATTTTTGTTCACCCCTCGGCACTTCTTTGGAGAGAGCTGGTTAGCATCCAGTCCAGTGCTGCACTACAACCAAACAAAAGAACCAGGGCTGGGAAACAATCAAGTCACAAAGAGGAGCAAAACTTTAAATTTTATCAGCACTGGGTGGAAAGATCCTCTTATGAAGTGTTTATTACCAGAACACCTGACTAGTTTCCTTTCCTTATGAAAACTTGAACCATTGATAACTTCTCTCTTGTAGGAAGACTCTCACAGTACTTGCTCTGCAGTTAGTCTTTAGAAGCACTTTCTAATTTAAAAAATACTTAGGAATTTTAGAACCTGAAGTGCTGTTTCTTGCTAATAGTCTGTATGCAGTTGTCAACAGCTGTTTCTAACCACAAAGATTAACTCAGCTAATACCTTACCGTGCTTTACAGCAATGCTATTACTCATCTTTTAAAATGGGGAAGAAACATAGAGAAAATGATGGTATTGCTCAAGGTTGCTCATACAAAGACAACAGGTAAGAGAAATCAATGCAATTTCCAAACTGCAGTGCAACACCTGGACCAAACAAAGAATACAAATTCAGTACAGGTTATTCTACAGTAACTACCCAGCTGTACATCCAAACATCCATTTAGACAAAATTGCTCACCAAAAAACCTCGCTAGAATAATGCTTCAATATAAATGAAGGACCTGGATTCCCACTGACAGAATAAACTTGTCTCAACTGACATTACAGACCCAAAATCTCCAAACCTTTCACTCAAAAATCATCCTAGGCAGCAAACCTCACCATGGACACAAGTTAGCTGGCCAGGAGCTAGAAGGTAGTGGTTAGAAATCTCTGGAATAACTTTTGTATCACTAAACCTATCAAAACATTCTTTTAAAAGATCTTTCAAGTATCTTATTATAATAACAGCTACAAAAATACAACTGGTTTTGTATATGGGACAATTCAATGCCTAGATCAGGTTTAAAATCAAAATAAAAATAAACACACCTCTTTCAGAAGTGCAACCAAGGGTGTCATGATGTCGTTTGTCACCATGTCATCACATACATCAAATCCTCCACAAGCACTCAGATTTCTGGGGAAAACAAGAAGATTAATGCTTTGCATGAAATACAATACTTCCCAAGAATGTTTCAAAATCCCCATGGCTTTGATATTCTTCTCTAAAGGTTATGGTATTTTTTGTTTTAAACTCAATTTGCTTAAACAGTAGCTTTAGTCTTCCACCTCACTAACACTTTGGTGTTAAAAAAAATATGATTTTCATTTATTCATCAAGCACAATTAGAAAGCTTATCTGTACTAAAACATCACGACACAAAATGCCATACAAACTGCACTCAAGTTCTCTCTATTTCCTCATAAAGCCATACATTTCTAGCGTAAAGCCTGCTCCTGACGTTAAAATCTCACAGAGCAAGAAAAGCCCCTCTCTCACAGACTACAGCTGACGTGGGCATAATTCCTCAGACCAGAATTAAAGCAAGAGAGGCTGGCAATCAAGCTCACAGCTGTCGCCAGCAGAACCCCGCAGTTTTCCCCCGTGCCAGGATCCCTCATTCTACCTGTGCAGTACCAAGTGCTTACCGGAGAGCACCTGCAGCTGTTTCCCGAACGGCTAAACTGTGATCCATCAGCAAGGGCCCCAAACAGCGCACCACGTCCCTCTGCACAAAGGCTGGGATGACGTGCTCCTGCTGCAACAGCCTGGAAATACTGGCACAGGCATACTCCCTCACTTCAGCACTTGGATGTTGCAGCTGCGAAGACACAGGCAGGACACATCACAGTGAGGGAAAGGGGAGCTTGGAAGGTTTTACTGAGTGAAAAGATTGATCAGTCAGCACTGCGGCTTCCGTTTCACTGCTCCTGAATGGAAGCAGGAACTTTTAACTTCCATTTAAGCTTATAAATCCTTGCCCGGGTTACGCATGTTAACTTTATGACTAGATAAATGCTTTTCTGGATATCTGACAAGACAGCCATAGTCCAGACACGGATTTGTCACAGTGTCACAGACACTAGCTGGCACTGGTGAGACCTCAATTACCATGTATTAAAAAAAGGACTGAGGTGGGGGGAAAATATCATCAATGAAATATAACAGACATAACACATGCCACCACAAAGAAAAGCTAGAGAAACATAAAACAAACAAAAAAAATTATAGCCTTTAAATTAAAAGCATCTGCATAACAGCAAGAAACAAGTGTTTCCAACATTCCTCAAGACAATGTTGACTTGCGCTGTAACAGAGTTTTAGGTGAGATACAAGAATCGCAAATTGCAAAAATAATAACACAGTAGAAGTACATATCCTAGAAGGTCACAGTTTATTGAAAACCTAGCAGATAAACACATCTGCTGAAGAGCAAAACAGAAGACTGGTAACATCAGATGCTGCCTCCATTGAAAAAGGTGTCTCAGCTCATCCTCACCTGTCCCTTTATTTACTCTCTCTTCCCCTCTCTCTCCTAAACAGGTTAGTCCAGAAGAATAATCAATCAGTGATCTGTTCAATGAATCAGGTTGGGGGAAGTGAACAAAGGGGATTTAATTACTTAAAGGAAAACAGATTTTTGCTTCTCAGTTTAAAGTCACACCCGCAGAAGGAGACTGACATCAGTTTTCATCTGCAATACTTAAGCCAGGACAATGGCCTAAAAGCGGCCAACCCCAGTCATTTTCAGCATCACCTATCCGTTATTCCTTACATGTGGCTCTTGGACTCCTGGCTCTGGCCGCCTGCGGAAGTCTCCGGCCGGGGAGACCGAACGCAAGCCCCGCAAGAACTCCTCGTTAGCCCCGCAGGGCCGAGGGGCACGGAGCTCCGCCCCGCCGCAGCAGCGCGCACGGGAGCGCGGCCGCAACGCCGGGGGAGCGGCGCGGCGGCGGCAGGGAAGGGGAGAGGAGGGAGGGGCGGCCCCGCACGGCCGCTCGGCTCCTTCCCGCCGGGGGCGGGACCGCGCCCGGGCCCTCTCTCGGCACCGCCGCGGAANCTCGGCACGGCCCGCCCCGCCCGGCCGCACAGCCGCGCTCCGAGCCCCGCAGCCCCCACCCCGGCACCCGCCCGGCCGCAGCCAGGGAGGACAGCGCGCCGACTGCGCTCGAACGTGATCAATAGAAACAATTTCCTCTAAAGGCACTTACAGAGGCGGGATTGACCTGGAGGATGGAAACCTGGGAGGGGTTTCCGCTCTGCTGTCAGTATCTTAGATTATAAGAACCACATCAAATACAGGAAATGTTGGTCCGGTATGAAAGTTACAGAGTGCAGCTATAAATTTTCTGAAGTTCTTCTGTGGTCAGTGGAGATCTGTATTTGCACAGTACAAAAGAAGATAACACTCATTTATACAAAGATTTTATTTTATACACATTTACCTACAAAATATACAGCAGTTAAAAATAATGGATGGGCAGAAGACTTACTGGAAAAAAATCCAGAAGACAATTCTTAAAGTTTCAACTGACAAAGTTACATCAATAGGCTGCCTTTAAAAGCCAGTCTACCCTGTAGTAAGGGTTACTCAAGTTGCAAGAGCTTAGCAGTTAGAGTCAATTTAAAGAATTCAAAACATTTAAAAAGGCACCTTGAACAACTTAAACTCTTAAAACTTGACAGTTTTAGCTATTCAAAAGTTACACTTTATGCGTATATCATCCACACCTTGTTGTTAACATGTTGAATAACAGATTTTGTTACTTTTATTGTGGCACTCAGATTTTCTTCACCAAATCTGAAGTTATACATTTGCAATACGAGTTTCATATTCTGACTATCACAGCATAAAAATCCACTCAGAATGGTCGGGTGGATTTAGATACAGTACAACCTTACAATTGGGAAGATACAAGCATATTTAAGACAATTTTTAAAAAATTAAAACCTTAAAATAAGTGTTTTGAACCAGATCAAACAAGGAACTACATATGACCACAAGGAAAGTGGCTGGTGCACTATATACACAACTTGACAAATGTGATCCTTGATATATTTGCGAAGTTCTTGAACAGTAAGACCAGTTTTCTCCGGCACAAACAGTCAATCCTCCTGCGAGCCTTTAAACCAGTTCCAAAAAGAGTGACCAGGAGACAAGGACAGCTGTAATGAGGAAGTGTGCTAATAAAACATCGGGAGAACGGCAAACGTTCCTTTCAATACCCTTCATGAGAACAAGAAAATCCGTACACCAGACATTACTTTTTTCCCTCAACATTGGCATCGATCTGCTATTTACAATAGCTTACAAAGACATGTAACACAAATGAGGTTTCATTTTCAAGTTCAACTTCATTGCCGATTAACATACTTCACTTGTATGTTCTGTTCTAGCTGAACTAAAAAAGTGACATTAATACTGAAAAAGAGGTAATCAGAAGTAGCAAAAGCACTGATAATGTGATAACAAAGAATTTGGATAAATACTCAAGAAAGTAATATTGCACACTTTCACTGTCAACTGTGTTAAGACTTTTACTCCCAGGCAGTGACAAACAGTCCCATTTGAATTTTTGCTGTCATACTACCTTAAAAAAGGTCATTTTTGGTTTCCATGGCAGTGGAAAAAAATGAAGGAAGACAGCCCTTATTGAACATGAGGCCTAGGTTTCAAAATTAACTTTCCAGTCTGCAAGACAGAAAACAAAATAAATAAAGTTTAAACCCTGAAAGTTGAACCCAACAATTACATTTCAAGTTCAATGTTACAGGGAGAGTTTAAAACAACATACAAAATGAAACTAAGTATTCCACACTCCAGTTTTACAGACACACAGAATTTGCTGACGTATTTACAAGTGCTGTTCAGAAAAACAAACTATGTGTCTTCTTGAATTTCTTTTTTTTTTTCTTTTTTTTTTTTTTCTTTTTTACAAACAAGATTTAGGCAATGAAGCGCTAACACTTACATCATCACAGGACATATTATATTCTGCCAAAACAGTTCGACATCGGGCTGCTATACTGTGTGGATTGTGTCAAGGAAAGCAACTAACACTTGTACACACAGTAAGCAAAAACTAAAAAAAGCAGTATTAGCACAGGCTTCAACAACTGCAATAACTACACTTCTAACGTGACAAACATTGTCAAAGGATACATTGATGGTGCCACCACTCTTTTATGTATTCCAGCAAAGAACAAGCCTATTAGGGTAATACAGCTAATTGTGAAAAATGGGTGATTCCAAAGTGACGTGAAAAACGATACCTAGGAAAAAAATCAGATTAGTCCAACTGCATACTTTCTAAAACACACAGAAAGTCGCTGCCTAGATGGCTTAACTAAAAATAAAATACTGCTCCTAGCCATTTCCAAGTACTTGTGAACAGTTCTTTAGATAAGCATTCAGGGTACAGTATTTTGGCAGGCATTGTCCCAGGACACATTCCATAACAATTCCAGACAGCTTGATAGCTTTACTAAAAGTCACCTCCCAGTTTCATGTGAGAATGTGTTTAGCCTTTCAGTTTTCAATATACCACCTGACTGCAGCACCAAGCTATGGAACACAGAACATTTGGCGTTAGCCTGACCTTACCTTTTGTGTCTCTGGGTCTATTAACCAGTTCCAAGCCCCAGTTGCTGTGCAGACTGATACCACTATCAAAATCACTGATGAAGAAAAGAATGAGAGTCATAAACAGTGTACCTCACTTATATTTAAACACTTTTATTTTTCAGCAGAAAAACATTTATTTCTTTCCTCACTTCTGAGGGAGGAAAAGCTCCTAATTGGAAAGCAGAAATGAAAATATGCAAAGAAACGTCTAATATGTGAAACCCTAAGGATTCTGTACAAACTACCTGGACAGAACAAGTACACCTGAAAAACTAAATTCTGTCAAGTAAAAACATTCTGGTCCTATGAAGGAACTAAAGTTATCTTTTCAAAAGAAAGTTGAAAAAGATCTATCAAAAGCATAGCTTCTTCTCTACATCATAAAAATACTTTCTTTTCAGGATAACAGGAAAAGTTAACATTGGTTACACACCTCATTATAAATATAATAGAAAGTCCCTCTTTTATGTGAATTACAAAACAAGCAATTTGAGAAAAAAAAAGAGCCACTGAATACAATATTAGTTATGCAAACCTCATTTAAATATGCTTAAAAGTTTCCAGTATTTTATTTTAAATTATAACTGACAGAAAATAGTGATTTTGTAAGCCAAATGCATTCCTAAAGCAGGTGAGCACAAACTCAGCAGAACTACATATAAATATCTGATTGCTCTGAAACAGGAGGGTTTGAGGTGCTGGTAGTGGCGTTTGGTTTTGCTTTCTAAGTAGTCATTCCTTCAGTTCCTTCATTCAAAACTGACCTCTCAGGAGAAAAGATAGTATTTTACTTGTTCTAAAAAGAGTCTGTATTCTTTGAGTAGGAAAATTTCATTAGTCTCATAAACAAAACAAAGTTGTGTTTCCATCACAGATCACGGATCCCCAAGCTGGCAGCATATCTGTGGATTTTTTTGTCTTCCCCCCCCCTCCATCAAACCTTCCTGTCATAACAAAGCTGCCTTCATGGCACACTGCTATAACTTGTTCACCTTCAATTTTACAGGGACTATCTCACCCAATCATATTTAGTTTAAGTAACTACAGCAACTGTCTCGTAAGTCTGAGTCTTGAAGAAAAAAACTTCAGTAACGTAATAAAAACTGAATAAAACAGAAACAAACACGACTTATTGTTTCAGGTATTTCCAGAATAATTCAGCCATAAGCCAATTCAATCAACCTCATTTTTCTAACTCTGGCTCAAATATTAGTTAATTATCCTGTATCAACTTCTTGCAGAGTGTTTGAATGTATGCCACAAATTTCAAAGCAATTCTAAATACACATTTTTCTTTGGGCAAACTTAAATAAAGGATACGCACTGGTAAATCTAACAAGCTTGAAAGACAGACTCCTGTTTATTCCTTGGAATATGAAACTTACTTCTCCAACGTCCTGTAGCTGGTTGCAAACATGCGATGTACTCAGTAAGTCTTCTTTCAAAAGCTTTGAGGTCTGGGGAAGATATATACCAAGCGTAATTAGATTTTCATCGATTTAGTCATATTTTAAAGTAGAAGATAAAAGGAATTCACTTTTTCCCCATGCACGCCCAGTTCTTAGGCAGAGAAAACCAATGCAATGATCCTTTATATGCAGTAAAAGTCCAGTCATAGTAGCTCTACTCAACATCAGGTAGAAAGTACAGTGGTGGAGTTAATCTAAAGCAAAAAACATTCCCACTTAAAAAACCCCACATCAATACAGTTGAGAAATCACACTGTTTCAAACATCTTTGGAAAAAGATACTTATAGTAACTTAAATTGCCTCGCAAAACAAAAGAAAAAGAAGTATCACATTTTGAAGTACTAGGTATATCAGGAAACCATTACGTTCTACTACCAACATAACAGCAATTTTTAAAAAAAGTTGGCCATTTGCCATTGTTCAAGGGATTATTTGTAGCAGTGTGCCTTTGATGACTTCGTTTTGTAGAAATTTTGAGTGTCATGATACACACACACATGCAAAAAATCCCACAGCAAACACTACACTCCAATGATCTTATTCCAATCACTATTTTTCAAAAATTGATTTTTCTTCTTATTGCCGGTGTTTCACCATGGTCTTTCCACTGAAATTGCTGTTAAATTAATTTCAAATTGATACTCCTAATTGTGTCCAAGGAGCTGTTTCACCTTAAGTCCAGGTTAGATTTACACTTCTGTTTAACAAAGTCAGCATTTGATAACATCCCAGTTAAAGCTAGAATTCTACCTGGAGTAAAGTTTTAATTGGGATCAACTTAACTTTCAGCTAAAGTCTCTGGTAGCATCAATGTGGAACTTCAACTTCCAATTATTGCCATATTAGTTATCACAATAAAGCAATTAAAGAACAAGCTTAGAAGAAATAAATCTATTATGATCACTATTAAAGCAGTTTTCTACATTGAACTTATTCCTAAGTGGTTTGCAGGTGAATTTATAGGGGAAGATTACAGTATCTTGACTTCAGCCACTGAACAGCTAACTAGTCTTAATTACTGCCAAGAATACCGGTAGTTAATGGCCTGTCCTCCACTTCCCTTCTGGGGAAGTTAAACCACTGCCGGCAATTACCGCTAATTAACTGTTCCCTGACTAGCACAAACCCCTCTAACTAGTCACTAAAGCGAGAGGGGGAACACAAGGCACCACACGAAAACCTGCTATTTGAGAAACAGCACCCTGAAGGCATAAAAACAGGCTACTGACAACAAAGCTCTCAAGAAAACACAGAATGCAGACATCACTGAAACAAAATATGAAAAAAAGCTTCTTCAGAAAAAAGAAAATGGAAGTTTTAACTTATTTTCAACTATACACGTTCTAAGAGCCTTCTCTGAGTCGATCCCTTTGGCAGCCGTGACTAGCAGGACACACTTCTGGGAACCCTCAGCTTGCACAAGCATAGCAACCAAGCCCTGACAACGCCGGACTACCGGGTTCTGTCGACATTGCCTACTTCTAGTGCCAGCTACAAAACACCTGCTAATTCCGAAACACCGGTCCACTTTAAAAGTCTCTACCAGTCTTTGGACGCTAAAAATTCCTTTCAGGTTTCTGACAGCCTGTAAGCTTCAAAGAACTTGTAATCCAAACCATCAAGTGTCCCCAGACAAGAAGGGGCTATTTGAGGTCGCGTTCTTCAAATGCAAAAGGAGCCCTGGCTCAGTCTAACGCCTAGTGGGGCTCAAGAGCTGCAAGAAACGCGAAAAGCCGCGAGCGGGCAAGGAGCTCCCACAGCACAAGAGGATTTTCATCAGCTGCAGCCGAGCAGCTGCACCGAAGGGAATCGCGGGCACTCCCTCCTCCCAGGGCAGGCAGCAGCCCCTCAGCCCAGGCCCTCCCGCGGGCCCGGCTCTCCGGGCCGGCCGGAGAGCAGCACAGCCCGCCCCGAGCGCAGGACGCCGAGGAGGCCCCGGAACCCCGCCCTAGCTCGCCTGTCTGGGCCGAGGAGGAGCGCCGGGAGCGCGGTGCAGAGGGAGCCGAGGCCTCCCGTGGCCGCTTCGTCCCGCTCCGCAGGGACGGGGCAGCGCGCTCGGGCAGCCCGGGCGCAGAGCCGGCAGCTCCCGGCGCGCCGAAGAAGCAGCTCCGGGCTCGCTCCGAGCGGCCGCACTCACCCTCAGCCTGGTCCAGGGAGTTCATGGCGGGCGGAGCGGCGCGCACCGGGCGGAGCACCGAGCACGGGCCGTTCCCCGCGGCCCCGCGCACCGCCCCGCCGGCCCGGCCCCGCAACAACGCCCCGCGCTACTCGCCCGCCGCGCCGCCCGCAGCAAGCGCGCCTCGCATTGGCTACCGGNACGGCCGGGCTGCTCGCCCAGGCGCTTGCGAGAGCCATTGCAGTGCACAGATTTAAAGGCTGCTTTTGAAAACAGGTCCAGCAAGACTGACCTGCGATCTCCTCAGCAGGGCCAGGCAAAGCTCTTGCAAGCTACAGGCACGAGCAGTAGGCTGAATATCCTACACAGGCAGTTTCGATTCATCAGGGTTTCTGTGCAGGAGGATGGCGCTGGGGCACGAAGACCAGCTGTCTCTGGGTGTGCTGCCTGTATCTCTGTGTGTGTGGTGTGTGTGAGGTGCTTTCACACGTCACCCTTACTCCCCATCCCTTGGGCTTATTGCTGCAGGAGCGGCGTGGCACCAGAGGGATGGCCTTTGTAACAGGGACGGCAGAGTGGCGGTGTCCCTGCTGTGCTGCCACACCGGGCCCGGCTGTGCTCCAGCGGCAGCAATCGCATTCTGGATGGCAGCAGCCGAAACGATGGTCACCCAAAAGTGGTGTTGGAAGGCTGGGTTTCTTTGCCGGTTGTAAGTGTCTCATGGGACATACAGGTATCAGCCATCATGATTCCACAGTCCTGCCTGCTGCTAGCCCAGCTGGGCTACAGAGGTAACTGAACTGGTCTGTTTGCTAAATGAAAGCTTTCTGAGTTACTGAGTGACTCGATTAGTGAGCTCTCCAGGGACCCGGGCTCTCTGCACTGCCATCTGTTTTCAGCTAACTGGTACTGAAGCCTGGATTGTATTTTGTAGTCCAATAAGAATTTTGTGTTGCTTAAAGCAGAAGCGCTGCAGTGCTCTTGGGGTCGGGATGTGGTGTAATTTCTCTCTTTTTGTTTCTTAAAAGGAACCTAGAAAGTCTTGAACGTATGATTTGTAGTAATTTTTCTCTCATTGGTTTAAGCATAATTACAAAAAATTGTGTATTCTAGAAATTCATACATTACTTTTGCTTTGGTGATGGCTCACAGAATGTAAATGATGGCCTGATATTTACTTAAGAGTGTTTGAGTCCTGCTTAATATAGTTTTGCCTAGTAAGTTTACACCAGTTTTGCCAGTGTTAAAACCAGAAGAAACACGATACTGGTGGTGGTTGGAATTACATCTGCCATGTGGAAAGGCGGAACATGTCGGGGCGTTTTTTCTGGCTGTTGACAAAGACTATAGCGGATATTAGCATTGGAGTTTCACTGAATCAGACTGGAGTATGGGAAGTAGATGTTTTCTTCCTTTCTACAACTGTACTCTTGCAGTTTGTAGAACCTTAAATTAATCAGATTCCAGGAAACTGGATGCTGCTCTGAAAAAGTGAGTTCTCTGCATAGCCTTTGGAGATTTCCAGCATCTTGAAAGGATCAGAAAGTTGTCATTTGCATTAAGCTATTTA
Source organism: Tichodroma muraria (assembly GCA_013390105.1). Lineage (NCBI taxonomy): Eukaryota > Metazoa > Chordata > Aves > Passeriformes > Sittidae > Tichodroma > Tichodroma muraria. The sequence continues at coordinate 19,019 of WAAG01078381.1, forward strand.
TACTTATGTGAGCTTGCTGATGTGCAGATCTCCTCTGGTATTTTATGTTACTCTAGCTATTAGGTTTATGTCTGAACAGATAAAGATATCATAAAGCTGTTTTTTATTCAAACTTCAATGATTTGTGACACTTAGAGGCTGAACCTACATTAGGAAAAAATTCCAAGAGCTATAACCCTTGAGATACTTAAGTAAATTATAATTCCTTTATTGTTTCTAATGTAAAACTTCTTGGATTGTTAAAAATGTTTTAGGAGGTTTTTTTCCCCCAAATAGCTTTTACTGTGTACTGTACAACTCTGTTGACTGGCCAAGATAAATGAGGCAAGGCAATGTAACTGCCATTGCACTACAGCTATGACTTAAATCTTTTCTTAGGGTTAGTTCATCTGTTAATAACCCTTGATATCTTTTTCTGCCAATGCCTGTGAAGCCTGAAAATTAACAGCCTGAGCAAAAGGGCTCTGTGTACACTTGGATTGCTTCACAAGGCAGAGGTGGTTGGAAGAAGCATGCTTTGTCAGTTTAGAGTGCTGTCTCAAGGTGCAAGGGATGCATCTTTCTGAGTGTAGCATCTTTGGTATCTGTTCCTGGTGTACTCACAGCTGTACTTGGAGCATAATGTGAGAGCATCTGTTGGCAGCATCTGCTATCAGAGATAATTAGGATGGGTCACTTGTTTCTTTCCAGCCTTCTGCATTTTTTAGTCTACATATCCTTTCTCCTACTCAATTTCCTCTGAACAATCCCTCCCTCTTGAGGCAACATGTTACTTCAGAGATAGTGGTAATGTTTAAGACTTACATATTCAGTCTTTTTGAATTTACTGGTCCTGTATTTTTATAAATCTGTTTACTGTAGTAAGTTTTGAAGAGTATAATCCTAACTTGCATTTAGTGATACAAGGATAGTGTTTACATGCTTTATATTCCTTTTTTGAGTAGATTTTGGAAGCTTAAAGCTTAAATCTTATCAAGGGACTGTACTTTTTTTCTTCATTCTATTTCACTCTATCTCATTTCCCCTTAGAAGTCTTAGAAGTCTTTTACTTATCTACAGTACTGCTGGGGTTTTTTCTGTAAGAGGATTCATACTTAGCAAAAAAATCTGATCAGAAAACTCTTTTTTCTTTTTGGTAGCTGGCCTATAGGAAATATTTTAAAGTTTATCCTGGAAGATGAGCTTCATCTAATAGATGCATATTCTGTAGAAAAGAGAATGCCTTTTTTTAGACATCTGAACAAAGTCCAGAGGATCATCTCTACACAATGTAAGTATAGTGTAGAAATATGGATTTTGTGTGTGTGGCTTGATGTAATAGAAGATTCATTTTCACTTCTTAGAAGTGTAGTGTGAAACTTGTTCTGCTACATTGAACATGATAAGTTACAGCTTGAGATGCTATAAATGGTTTGAATTTTGGTAGACTGTAAAGCTAATTTGTGTTCCTCTGCTCTTTTCCTGCAACTGGAATGAGATTTTTTATAATTTTAGGTACTTACAGCAGTATGGTAAAACTTCACCGTCATATTCCATATAACACTTCAGAAGACAGGCTTCTTATCCTACTTCAGTTATCCTACTCAGGATAACTTTATCCCTTATTTAGCTTATTGTTCTTCTTTACACATCTGTTACACGAGAGGCACTTCAGTTTCTGAGCAAGAAATCAAATCACTGCCAGCAATCCAATAAGGATCTGCATTTCTGCTGCTTCAATAATTTGCAATTTGTGAATCAGGCCGTGATAGTTCTTATGGAAGGTAACTGAACTTGTAGTGATGAACTGGCATTTACTTACTTATTTACTGTGCTGAATTGGCTTTTACTCAGAAATTAGGCCCAGCCACCCCCAGCCCCTCTGATAAAGGAGGAATGCAAGGGAATTTATTTTTCTGCCAAATTTACTTACACTTAGCACAAGAAACTCTCTCATTAACTTCTTGTTCATTTTTTTGTCACTTTTTAAAAATATTATGTGGATTCTTGCTGTGTCAAACCATATGTATTCAGTTTTTCCATTTTCTAGTCCTTCCCATTTAATTCCCCAGTAGAGCCTTCTTAGCCTCTTAATCTCTGTGTTCTCCTACACATTGCATTTGGTTTTATGAAAGCTCTCAGGGACCAGATGTAATCACCTGATTCTGCCTTGTTTTCAAGGCTGCTTTAGTCCTTCAAATGTCACTCCTGATATGATGATAGAGTGACAACGTTTTCTTCTTTTACTGACTTTCAGGTTGAAAGTTAAGTGTTTAGAACAAGGACATTTTTCTTTGAAATCTTAGATTTATGCCAAAGACATTACACTATAACAATACAGGCTCATCGAAAAACCAAACTGTTTGTTACTAACTGTGTAGAGAAGCCAAGACTGGAAACTGGATTTGTTTAATTTCTTTTGGAGGTGGTGGTATGGAATCTGTGCTGTGGGCAGGCAGACCCTGAGAGGTGATGGGAGCCACTGTTCCTGTGTGCCCGGTCATTCCCCATGGGTATGTCCCTGTCTCCCTCCCTGGCTGGCAGCTGCCACCTCTGAGTGGGGTAGCCCTTAGGTGTTCTCACCAGCTGTGACGGGTGCAGAGCACGGTGGGACAGGCTGTGGTGCTGGAACAGCTGCATTCCTTTGGCAGCTTCCTGAGAGCTGGCATCTGATCATTGTTTGAACTGCTCTGCTCACAGCCTGCTTTGTGCCAGACACAGGAGTAGGAGGTTTGTTGGCTTTTGAAATGATGAGCCATGTACACTGCTGGCTTGCCAGGATATGCTGTATTTCTTGCTGTATTTCTTGTTGTTTCCAACCATCATTTTGGGCATTTGTTTGTTCAGTCTGAGATCCTGTTCGCAGCAGCTTCTGTGAGGGTTGTTTGCATTCAGTTGTCTGCTTGTCTGGTAGGGTTTAAGTTGATAGCACTTTTGCAGAACAAGGATTCCTTCCAGCCTATTAAGTGCTTCTTGTGAAAAACAATCAAAATAACCACAAGCACACAAACCTGGTTACAGCTTTTTTTCTCACATATCTCCATCCTATACCTGCTTCCAGAAGGGCATATCCTGAAATAACATGGCAATCCCTCTGTTAAGTAAACTTCCCTTGCTTTTCTCTCTATAGTATTGCAGCTATACCAGAGAAGTGGGAGATTATTTCTCTTGAGGTTTTTGGTTAATCATGTTCTGAGGAAAAACACTGTTTCTAGATAAATACAGAATTTAAATGGATTCTTTATATTTCATTATTTGTACTCAGGTTATCAGTACCTTTGAAAAACAAATCCATTGTTAATGCCCTTATAACTGGCAATCCTGAACCTGCTTTCCTGTTGCTTCAGTAAACTGTACTATTTGTGAACCTGTAATCATGGAAGTTCTTATTGAATTCAACTAGATCTATAGTGCTTGATTCTAATCAGAAATCAAGCCTGGTCACACCTAGCCCCTCTGATCTCTGAGGGCCGACTGGAATGCAAAGGGGATGTTTTTTTCTGCTAAATTTCTATTCCATTGCTGCAAAAGTCTCTTCTAGCTGCTGATGCTTAATGAAGGCACTTGCTGCTGTACACTTTTCAGTACCTCTTTATTTAGGGGGAAAATGGATGTAGCAAAAGCTTTAGAAGCATCTCGTGTAAGCAGAAAGTTTGGTTTAAAATGTCCCCCTGTGGCTGCAAATTTTTGCTGTGACTGTTGTGATGTCAGTGTACTTCTTTAGGGTTTTTTTAAGCAATGTCAGGAGGAGCTGACTGAGCTGTTCTAAGTGTGTTACAAGGCATTCAGTAATTTAGACAAACTCAAAGAAGGAAATCTGACCTTTTCACATCTCCCTAAAGTTTGCTAATGAAGAGTGGTGAAGAAAAAATAGTACATCACTTCTAGTTGATATGGCACTCTTTAAAAAACAAATGTAGTGCAAAAATCTATTAAATATGCTTATTTTATCTGCTTAACACTTTGGATTTGTCTAGCTTTTAAAAGTCTTTTCTGGCAACTTATACCTCAACTCATGTTCTTATCTTTTCTAGTAGAAGTCTACAAAATGCATCGTACCTTTAAATCAAGGTGAGAGAAACTTAAGTAAACAATTGTATTTAATAGTACCTAATAATAATAGTAGCTTAGCCAAGTAATGATGTAGATTCATTATGCAAATATTGCATGAATAGAACTGTATAAATATGCTTTATTTATAGGTCAAGTACTTTTGGCCTTTGGTATGCTGTGTGTGTATTTTGCAGATCCCCAAAAAATTGGAAGGCAGCTTCTGTTGAAGATAGGCAAGCAAGCTCATTTCTGATGACTCCTACATTGGTGTATGTCTATTGTGGGTATTTTTTCAACATAGCTTTGAAATTATTTAGGAAAGATGCTTTGTAATACAGGTGAAAAAGGTTCCTGGTTAGTCTCTAGTGTCTGTTTGTGGTCTGGTGGCTTTTCCTAGCCTTCCTTTGGAGTGAGATTTGAGTCCCAGCATCAAAATGGAAGAAAGTTCAGGGGAGAATGCTACAAAAGTAATGCTTTGTGGGCTGGAATAGATGAATGGGCTGCTCTCAGTAGAATAATTCTGAGAAGTTTGCAGCCCAGTCTAACAAACCACGTTTCTTATGCATTTTTTACATGTCTAACAAATATCCTAAGGGAAAATGAAAGTTGGGGGGAGGGGGGAACCCCTTGCTTTAAGGAACTGTTTTTATAATTTTTAGCAGTATTGTTAAGCAGTAAAGTAATGAAACTTGGTGACATTCTAATACAGTTCTGCAGTCTGTGCTGTTCCTTAATTGATTTTCCGGCTGGTTGCAGATGACTACACCAGGGCTGATTGTAGAGAGAACTGTACACACAGTTTTATCAACAGATGCAGAAAGAATGAGACACCTTCTGACTGTCATTGCTGCCACCAGCAAGGAGGAAAAGTAGGTTTCTATTAAAGGGTTTGGTGGTTTTTTGGCTAATTCTGTTACAGAGATGGTAATTACATAGGTAGGTGTAACTTCAGAAATGTGACCCTGCAAATATGTAGATAATGTTTGAAGATCATGCCTATTTAATATTTCTAGATCACCTTACAGCTTCTAGTTAGTTTTAAAATTTCTCATGTGTCTAGGCAATATTTTTTGCAATATTTAATTCCCTTCCTCCTCACTGAGTTCCAAACTTGATGTTATCT
>WAAG01078381.1:37999-72124 GCA_013390105.1 Tichodroma muraria
GGGGATGTGGGGGATGGCCAGGGCGGCACGGAGCGCGGGCAAGGCAGGCTCAGCAAGACCCCTGCCGGGGGCGGGGGGAGCGGTCAGCAGGATCCTGGCGCTGCTGGACACATTTGGCTCCTGGGAGCCATCGGAAAAGAAAGGAGCGGGAGAGGGGAAGGGGGGGGAAGCAGGAAGGGGAATTAAAATAATGTGTCTGAGCATTGTTCGACTCTGTTGGGATGGTTCTCATATAGGTCGGGATGCTTATGTCAGTAAAGCATGATGGAAGGGCTGTATTGTTTCCCTGCTATCCATCTGTACCAGTACCGTATCCTATGGTATTTTTAACCATTCAGTATGGAGCCTGCTCTGGCTGATGATTACAGAAAGAACAGAAAGGAAAAATAGAGCTGCATGACAGAGGACTTCCTTCCCCAGGCTGAGGGGTATCCTGCACAATCCCCTTCCCGCATCCTGAAAGCATCATTTAGAACAGCTGGGGCTGTGTGTGGCGGGTCAGGGGGGCGATGGGCGAGAGCTGCAGCCCGGGGCCGGGCACGGGGAGAGCTTTGTGCGGCTGCTCCCCCTGGCCGGCCCGCGCTTCGGCACAAGAGGCGCAGGAAGGCTCAGTAGTACCGCGAGGCTGAGGAAATCACCAGCCCTCCCTTGATTAAACTGGAATTTTGACTTGAAGTTGTTTTATTTGGGGAAAATCAAAGGTGCTCTTCTGTTTCTTCATCTGTGCTCCAACTGTTCTGCTGCTGAGAGCTTGAGGAGATGAACTTGACAGCAGAGGGGAAAAAAGTTGTTTCTGGGTTGCAGTTTCTTTGTTCAACTTCCTACCTGGACCATTTATGTCAGAACATGTAATGAAATGAAAAACTTGGTTTGAAAGATGGAAATTTCTATTTAAACACTGAATTAGATTTATGTGAGAAACGGATACTTTTCTGTTAGCTACCTCTGCGTTTTAAAAACAAGTAAATAAAACTGTCCCAAAACTAGAAACGAATCCCCTGGTTCTGCCCACCATCCTGGCCTGTCCCAGAGGTGTCACTTCAGTGTTGAGGGGCAGTGGGAGTGATGGGCAGGTAACCAGGAACACTCCACCTCCTGTGCAGGAAGCACTGCGCCCACCTAAACCATACAGGTCATGTAGAAAATTGTGTGTTGCTTTGATTTGCTATGATAACACATAGCAAATGCAGACTGGCTCATCTATTATCAGTTTCCTCAATATGCTGTTTAAAGATTTGATAAAGCAACAGCACTTAAACAGCTGTTTTTTTCCAAAATTCCCCAAGTTAGAGGCCCCTCCTTGGCACACTGGGTTCTCTCCTGTCTTCCCACAGTGGCAAAGGAGGCTTGAAAACTCTCTGCTCACAGGCTTCAAATAGGACTCTGAAGGAAAGAGTTTAATTTAATTTTTTGATGTGGGAAGTTAACAAAATTAGCATAATTGTGCTCTGCAGGCCAAGTGCTGTGCAGGCCAGCCAGCCACACAGTGGTAAGCTCTGTGCAGCAGAGCAAGGTGCCCTGGATGCTGCTACTTTGTACACCTCTCTGATTATTCTTGCTGATTTTTAGAGTGAAACTGATCCCCTTTAATATCTTATTGGAGAACTGGAAAGTATTCAGAGAAACATACTTGCTCCTTTCTCCACAGGGTGGAGCATGGCTGTGTCAAGGTCACCTGGCTCAGGGGTGCAACTGGGCTGCTGAGGACATTAACAGATCCAGCAGACCCTTAGCAAAGGGCCTGGAGTTTCACCACAGTCCCATGAAGGCAGGACCCTCCTGTGCTGCTGATGTACCATGTGATGGCAGGGCAGGGTGGCTCATGCCAATATCCTGGCCCTATCTGCCCAGGAAAAATGTATCCCCTCGGAAGTGGTATAGTTTTTCACTGTAGAAAACAATCCTTTATCACACTGGTGTGCAAAGTCACCTCCCGTGCTTAGGCACAAACTGAATTACCTGATTAATGTTAGTCTTCATCTGTACTTTCAGCCTGGGCTAATTTTAGAGCTTGGAATAAGGTTGATAATGGATTCAGTTGGTCAGAAATAGCTATTCTGCTTTAAATACACTGAGCTGGATGGAGATGGATTGCCCCACAGAGGCAAGTTGTTGAAGCTAAGTGGGTTTTGCCCATGTAGTGTATCATCTGCAATTAGCCATCAGGGCAGGGCCCCACTCAGAGGTGGGCACTGGGCTCTGCTGGGCTCCTCAGCACCTGTGAGGGCCCCATCCCATCCAGAAAGAAACAGGGGCTCTGGCAGTTACCCTAACCTGCCTGCCAGTCCCAGCCTTTCCCTGTGGGATGGGGTACCTCAGCCCCCCGATGGCAGAACTACAAGCTCCCTGGAGGCACAGGCTGGTTTTGGTACTGTTTATTTATGGTACCTTGCAGGTGACACTTTGCTGTCTGTTTTGCTGGTTTCTGTTTGAAAATAAATTGCTGTGTCAAAAAATTGATGCGGATACCTGGAATGTGTTAGAGAACGGCGAGGTTTGGGAGGCACATTTGTCTGCAAATAAAAGTGGATAGAAGTTCCCTTACAATCTCTCCCCAGTGCATTTGCATTGGTGAGCCCCTTCCCCGTCTGCCTGTCCCCACTGCAGTGCTGTGGGACGTGGTTATGCTGCCATCACATGGGCCTGTGACAGCCCACTGTCGCTGGGAAGGTACCACAGCCACCCGAGCCAGCGCGCAGGGCTGTGTGGAGACATTGGTATCTCGGAAGTCTTGAAAATAATGAAAATTCCATCTGGTCTCTTCTGTAAGAAAAATACTGCCAAAGAGAAATGGGATGCCAAAAGGAGGAAATACCCCTTCTCAAGTTTGATAACCCTCTCTGTGGGGCCCTCCTTTCATATTGCAAAGCACCCGCCCAGTGGGGATGTGGCTGTGCTGGGTATCCCCACCACACAGTGTGCCCTTTCCCCATGCCCACTCTGACTCCCAGGCTAATGGAAACGTTGGAGTGAGATTTCAATACTGAGGTTCGATTTGAATGAAGCATGGCAGGGGTGTTGTTTCATGAAGAAATTGTTTGAGAGCAAATTGCCATGGATCAATGTAATCTAATTCCTTTGCTTCTGTGATCTAAATACATGCTTTAATAATTTATTAAAGGGGCGCGTCTAACATGCGGGGAAATTATAAAGGGTGGTTTAACAGAAAGTGGTATAGGGCAATAAAATATTGAAGTCAGTCATTAAAAGGTGGGTGATGTTGAAGTACTTAAAGGTGGGAGGAGAGACAGGAAGTAAAACAGGCTTCGAGTGTTGGGCAAGAAGCCCTGCAGGACCATTAGAAAGTCCGGTGGGTGTGAGGTTTGTTCTGTGCCTTTCCATAGTCTGGCCCATGCCCTTCTAAAGGCATGAGCTAGACTAAAGGGTCTTTAATCTCTGAATTAGGTTTAAACTTAAAACTGAAGAGATACAATAGGAGGTTTCTGGTTCTCAAAATTCACAGTTCTTTTCTCCTCTGCTATTAACTTAGTTCACAAAAAGGGATTGTTATGGCTAGAGCTTCTGGACTTGGGGCAGAGCACCCCTAAAGAAGGCTTGCAAGCAGCTTGGTGCTGTTGGGGGACTCAAGTGCTCAGAGCCATCCAGGTACCACTCTGTCAGCCATTGTCCCTTTCCTCTTGTTGTATGGCCCATTTATGGAAGAAAGCAAAAGCAGACAAAAGCTGTTCTGAGGCGCTTTTAAAGGGAAACATCCTCACTGCTGACACTGTCTGTCCACAGAGAGTGAGAGGACTGAAGCTGCACAGCAATGACAGTATTTGGGGCAAAAATAGCACCAGGAGGTACCGAGAGGATTTAATTGCACTGAAAGTTCAGCAGATCTTGTTCAGGCGTTTGAATGTAGGTATTCAGCTGAGTCTCACCAGGATCACAGAAAGTACATTCTACTTCTTCCTGGACCTTATTTTTCTGTACTTGTGGAGGTCCTCACACAAACTGACAAACAGGGAATGTGGGTCCTGTTCACACTATGNCATGTCTTTATATATAATACCTTATAATGTGCTATTTAGGTTCCTGGACATAATTCTACATTAAATAGAATGCAGTAGGAAGGACTTACCTGAGACTTGCTCTGCCTTTTTGACAAGGACTTGTCCAAGACACCAGTTTGATTTTCTGCCACATTGGAAATGCCTCCTTATAGCTCTGAAGATGTTTCTGAACTGCAGGGTCCTGGTGATGGGACAATCCTCAGACTTGTGAGGGCTCAGACAGGCTCATCATGGAGGGCTAAAGAAATGCTACAAAGAATTAATTACTCACTCCACGTATCCTTGATTTTGCACCCAATAACCCAATAATAATTAGTCATAGGAAATTGTAATTTGCATTGATTTTCTAGATATTTAATGTTTTTTAAAGTTTACTCTGCGGAAAAGCATCATTGATCTCTTATGCAATTCTGGATCCTGGCTGTACTCTCTGATCTCCTCTTGTATTTGTTTTGCTATTAATAGTACTTACTGATTTGTATGTAGTAAGTGATTTAGTCAAAACTATTTGGAGGCCAAATTTTCTAGGGATTTCTTGCAGTTTTACAATATCATTACTAACGGGATGAATTTCAAATACATTCAAATTTGTTTGATATTTAGCAATCTGAAGTCTATGTAAGCATTGCTTCTGGTGTGCCTGCTCTAAATGGCCAGTGTGCATTAGGAAAGGTTTGTATCCATGACATTGCTTCAACAGAAAAGCACTGAAATAAATAACTGCAACAGTAACACTTTGCCAAACTGTTCCAGACAAAATCCTTCCCCCCACTTTCATTCACCTCTAATTATGACTGGCCCCTCCCCTCTCCCCCCTCTTGCCAGGCTTTCATTCCTGCATTTATGTGGTGCTCCGGAGCTGTTGGTTGGAGGAGCTCCACAATGGGGACAGGAGTTGGGACAGAGCGGCTGACAGGAGTAATGGTTTTGCTTTGTACGTCTGTCATCTAATGCTTAACTAATGCAGAATTACTGTCAGCCTCCCGTGGAGCTCACTTTCCTCTCCACCTGAATGCGTAATGACTCCGTGGCAAGGAATTTGAAAGAAACACTTAATGGCTGGACATTTAGAAAATTAGGAAAGTAGCCGGATTTTGTCAGGTTATTGTCTCGCCAGCTCTCTCTGCCCTGTCACAGGTGTGGGACAGGAGGTACTGCAAACCTACCGTGCCAAGCCGCTCGCGGCGCAGGTGGTCCCTGGGCAGCCTCTGCCTCCCGGGCACCGACCTCTCTGGGGCGCGGTGCTGCCTGGGGACACCAGCAGCCTCTGATGCCTGAGGCTTTCTGGCCGAGTTGGGGCCGGCTTCCCCCGAAGGGGTGCTCTGCGTGCAGGAATCTGTCCCCGGTGCCAAGCCCCTTGCTGGCAGCCCCGTCCCACAGCAGTGCTGGTGCGTGGGACTTCTCCTGGGCTGCAGTGCACCCTGGAGCCGCCGCGGTGCTTCGCCCCAGAGAGCAGAGCAGTCCCTGCTGAGCTCTTGTCGCTCAGTTTGCAAACCCCTCTGGAACCATGTGGGAGGAAATATGTTTTCTAAATGGCAGTCATTACCAGCTAATGGGAATGTTAGCAAACGGGGAGGGCTTGGAGACGCGGGGGTGGTCGAGTGGGGGCCAGCAGGAGGGCTGTGCCACCTCAGGGGCTTTGCAGGTTGTGGGGGCCTGCTATGGGCAGTCCCAAGACAGTGCTTTCAAAAATGACTGCTGGTGAACTACAGCTTGGTAGGATGGAGGCAAACCCAGGTGACATCTCCTTGTAGTCAGGATTATGTTCCCACTTCTCAATGTCTGTTCCCTCCCACAGAGGGGCCCAGTGGTGTACGGGAACATATGAATGTTTCCATGCTGCTTTCAGACAAAATGTTCTGGGTTAGCTTTCATCAATTTTGGCTCAACTCTGCATGGGGGGTAGTGGCCTGCAGCCTGCCCCAGCAACGCGGTGACAGCTGAAGCCAGCTGTGCTTCCTAGTGATACTGCTGGGATCAGAGGCGGTTCTTTGTCCAAGCTCCAGTCCTCCTGAGGTCTCCCTGGAATCTGCACCAAAATCATTCTAGGCTGTGCATTTCTACCTGCCTTGTCTGTCATCAGAGACATTTGGAAAACAGCCTTGACCTCCCTGCTTTGGGCAGCAAGCGTTGATGTGCACAGAAAAATTTTGGAGGTGGAAACATTTCTACCGGTGCTGTTAAAAAAGCTATGTATCACATTCTTGAGTGAACTGAGTATCCTGCTTTCACATGTGGTGCAACAGCTGTGTTAGATCTCAGCTGAAGACGATTGGCTGGGCTGAGATACCTGCTGTGAGCAGGCAGTTGTGAGCTGTTCAACACAAGGATGGGACCACCCTGCCGTGTGGGATGATGTTTTCTGACCCTAGTGGTCAAATTTGAATTTGGTATTGTTGCTTTTTTTCCCCCATATACTACTTTTCAGATGGCAGAAAACATTCAGGAGAATAACTGGGTTGAAAAAATTTAAATCTACCATAATTTCTCTGTACAACCACAAGGGAAAATACATGACATATACAAATACCGGATGAGGTTTTAAAAACAAGCAGTGTCAAAGGTGATTGGTGTTTAGTCTTTGAAATACTGCATGAATCTTGTATTTGAAAACCCGAACATGAGCCGAAAGCACAGAACAAAGGCTGGAGCTGCTGGGCTGTTGCGCTGAAGGGGGTGATGGCAGGAGGCACAGCATGAGCTGGTGCCTGCTGCTTGGCCAGCCTCAGCACGGGCACGGGGTTTCAGGAGGAGGTACCTGCACACAGCCGTGGAAAAGGCTGGCAGTGTCCTCCTGCAGCCAGTGCCCTGCCACGTGACTGTGCCCTACCCTGTGCTGCCACAGGTCACAGGTGCCTTTGACCCAGGTATGCTGTGTTACATCCACGCTGCCTGTTGAGGGGTATGGCTGTAAGGTGATGTGCAGCCCTGGGGAGGAGATGCCTGAGCTGGCTCCTGTTCCCAACTGTGCCCTGGGGCTCAGGCAGAACTTCCCACTGGCTTGTTAATAACCAGACGTGGAGCAAGTCCTTGATGCTGGGATTTAATATGGGCTGTAGTTATTAATGCATCTGAAAAATGGAATCCACAAGTGAGATGCCGTCTCTAAGTTGCACTAATGGAAGGATTGTTCCATTTTACTTAGCACAAGCCATTAAAACAGCTTGCAACAAATAGCCTGTGCATAAAGAAATATAGGAATCAACTGGTCACTGAACCTTGGTGTTTATGCACTCGCTTGTTTGGTAAGATAATAGAAAATATGCTGAATTAATTAGAATCATTAGTTTAATAAGGACTTACTGCTTTTGAAAACAGATTTGAAAGCTATTTCTGAAGGCTGTGTCTTTCAAGAACGTGTTGCACAGACATCCTGGTCTGCATACCTGAACTCACACCATTGCTGTAGTGACAAATTGCAAAGCCATTAATTTGTCATGCACTTCTGGTTTGCTTCTCTCCACTGTGTCTAATCCAGGCTCTCTGATGTGAGCTCATGTCTCAGGGCTCCTTTGCAGATCATGGCACCTCCAGCAACTGCTTGCTGTGCCCAGACCTGTTAATGTGTCCAAAGCAGGGTGAGCACTTTGGGTTGGACTGAGTGCAGTTCATGTATCTTTATTCCTTGTGCCACACCATTGTTCTTATGGCTGACACTTAAACTGAGGGGAAAAAAAGAAAAAAAAAAAAGCCAGGAGATAATGAAGGGGTTAGGCAAGAGATCCGTGCATCCATAACTGTTCCACAAAATGACTCAGCTGCTGGAAATCAGTGTATTTTCCACCCTGTTCCCCAGGACCTACAAAATGCTTGGTGACCTGGTAGACCTTTGCCATGTGGGATGTTTTTGTCTTCATGTGTTTGCAAAAAAGGTAACTCAAATTGCTTTGGGAAAATGTTCTAGGTCCCAATACGGACAAACTTGCACAAAGTTCCCAGGGCCCAACGACTTTGAATTCACGGGTCCAAACCACCAAATTTCTCAGCTTTAGAGCATTGTCTCCTGTAACCTGCCAGTGCAGCAGAAACAGGAAGTCTCACCCAGCACATTCCTCCTGCCATGTTTTGCCCTGAAAATCCTCAAAGTACCATAGAAACAGTATTTTGGGACTCCAGGTTATTGTATCCTGTTGATTCCAAATCCAGTTTACCGCCTTTGCTGGTAAAGGATGTTTTGTCCTGACTGCAGCTGTTGTGAGCCAGCCTGACAGTCAGGCTGGAGCAGCTCCTTTTCAGGGATTACCATTGGTAGCTGAGATTTTGCCAGTCAAACTGGGCCCTCAGAGGCAGCTACAGCAATGCAGCTGAGACATGTGCATGTCTGCAGCCAAGGTCCGTGTGGTCACAGAGATTCTGGTCCCCAGCATTTCTGCATGACCAACTCGTGTCACTGAGTTACACAGGGTCTGTTGGGGGGCAGGACAAGTACACAGTTGTTATGTGTTGGTCAGTCACATAATCCCTGTACCAGATTCTACCATTTTTGAATAAAGGGAAATTGACCGTATGTTTCCAAGACAGTGTCCTTGGAAAAACATATTTCCAGCTCACAGCAACCACAGTGACCCCTCAGGCTTCCACTCTTGGGTCTTCTAAAGCTGTACAAAATGAAGGGGTGTTTGCTCAGCTCTCCCAGGGCTCCTGCACTTCTGCCAAGACTGACAAATATGGTATGCTTATCTAGATCCATGTGGGTCAAATAATAACTACAGCCATGTCCAGCAGTCAAATGACTTAACTGGACTGGACGCCCCCATTCTTTACAGGGTTTAGATCTCTCCTTCAAACAGACACTTCCATATTCCATCAGTGTGTTCCCCACAGCACTGTCACCTGTCTCCTAACAGGCACAGCTCTAATTGTTTTGTTAAATTTGATGCACAGTTTGTAGAATCCACTATCTCTTCTACATGATCCCTTTTGAAGGGGAGGCTCCACACAGGCTCATTCGTGCAGTTCCAGCAGACCTAAAAAGTCAATCTTCACCTCTTCTTGGTACAGCTCCATCTGCAGAAATCAGAGCATAAACGCAGAGTGAGAAAGGGCAGCAACAACAAGAGCAGAAGAAAGCAGCGTGCCTGGGAGAGGGATATGAGGAGTAAAAGAGAGAATTGTCTTTGATGTATTCGTTTCCTCTTATTAGTATCTATCTAGTGGTGCTCAGGCTGAGATAGCTGACCTGTCCAAAAGTTAGTGATCCACACACAATCCACTCCCAATAGTGCAAAAGTACAGACATCACAGAATGAAAATAGCAGAAGTCAAGATGAAGGAGGAAACCACGGGCTGCCAGATATGAGTGGGAATAACCTAAGTTCACCCAAGTGGCAGAGGTACTATCTTAGTTTGTGGAGAGTGAGGGGAAAAAATGTCTTAACAATCTCATTCTCCCACCTATAAGCACATCTCTTCTGTTGTCTATGCTGCTACTGATAAAGACTGCCCATGCTTGAAAGGACCTGGCAGGGTACAAGGTCAACCTTACACAATTTCCTCTAATTGTGTGGGTCTGGCTGACCTCCTTATTCCAGAGCAAGGAGGGATAACGGCAGGCAGAGATGACAAGGGTAAAAGACAGCCAAAACTTTTCCTGTTCCTGTGTCAGGAGACTTCCTACCATCACAGAGTGCAATTTCCATAAAACAGGCTCTGGGTGTGCGGGCGACTGGCTCCTCCCATGGCCTGCCAGGGACTGAAGCCTGTCCGAACTGCCCATGCAAAGCACATGGCAGGAGGTACAGGGCCTTGCACACCCAAATCAGCCCAGCCTGCCTGGAGCACTTGGCAAGCTTAGGTTTGCCCCACTCTCGGCTTTCTGTTCCTCTGCCAAGGCATTGGGCTGTTCTGCAGAACAGAAAAATGGGAGAAATACACCTGTGTGTGTCTTTACATGTGTGCTGTGAGCCAGCCCTGCACTCTGTTGTGTAATTGCTCCCTTCAGCTGCAGGTCCTGGACATGCCACATACTCTTTTCTTAATTCAGAGGATGGAGTGTTGCAGAAAGTGTTTTGCTATTTGCAGGAGATCTGCATCATCTGCATGGGTAAAAGTGATATCTCATCCTGTGGGTGACCCACCACTCAGACATTGTGTGATGGCCCCCAGAGCATCAGCCGCACCAAATCAGTGGGAAGTGCGTCTCAGAGCTCTCCACAGCACTTGTACAGCTCTTTCCAGTGGGTTTCTCTAAGTCTTGCCAGTCCTGGAAGGAGGTGTGTTGGGCATTGGTACTAGCTTAAAAGTTTATTTGAATTGCTCCCTGGGGACATGGCCAGCTTTGTGTTCAGCTCCATTGTAAAGAGTTGAGAAGAAATTTCACGGAGACAGTAAGTCAATAGGTTTCACTTACAAACTCAAAGGTATCACTTCATAATAATCTCTTTTGACAAATGGATGTCAGTTCAACAGAAACTTAGTTCAAGAGAGCAGAAAATGAAAACTTGCTGCAAGTTTTTATTGCCAATGCTTCATGTCCAATCACAGGGAGCCTGCACTGTCTCCTTTCTCAGCGTTTGTGTTCCTGAGGAAATGAAAATCTAATAGATGGACAGCAGCAAAATAT
This sequence comes from Tichodroma muraria, assembly GCA_013390105.1. Taxonomy (NCBI): domain Eukaryota; kingdom Metazoa; phylum Chordata; class Aves; order Passeriformes; family Sittidae; genus Tichodroma; species Tichodroma muraria. Next base: position 48,578 of record WAAG01078381.1, read on the forward strand.
ATCACTGGCTCTTAAAACTATGGGAAATGGAATCACAGGGAATAATTATTCAGAACCACTAAAGAGTTCTGTAAAGAGGAATTTACATGTGGTTTTAGAACAGATCTGTCACTGCTAGAAGAAGCTGCAGGGTGTGCCCAGTATCTCTGTGGCTGTGCTGGCCCAGGGCTGGATTGCTAACAGCAGCAACCTGATGTGCCATGAGAAATACTGGGGCAAGAGGGAGCATGCCCCCCTCTGCTGCAGCAGGACTGATGGCAGTGACAGCTGTGGTACCTCCTCTGCTGGCACTTGGTGGCTGGAAGCACCTGATGCTGGGAGTTCTGTCTGCTACCTGTCCATCAGGTTGCAAATGCACTTTGGAGGGTGTGAGGACTATTGTCTTGGTTTTCCTGTTAATATCTTGTCATTATGAGAGAAAAGGTAAAACACTGCTGATTGTCAGAGAAGCCATGTGCCTGCAACTGCCATGGAGTCTTGTGGGACCTTCAGATGCTCAGCTTATTTGCAGTGACCCTCCCCAAAACACAGGCTCATTTAAACTGCATGTGCTCATGGTTTTCACTGTGGTCTTCTGGACTTTCTGCAGCTCATGGTGGGTGGCCACTTGTGCTGGTGCCTGGAATTGTTGCTGCTGTTGGCTGAACCACACTGCTGACTTCTCCATTGGCATTGCTTGCAAGATGGGGTCTTCCCTGTGTCTGGGGTTTTCCACAGCTTCTTCAATCTCCTTTCCAAAGGTCTCACCTCACTCCTGCTGAAGGAAACACCAGCCGTTGAACTGAGAGTGTGGCTGGCCCTGGACCTGCACCCAGCTGCTTCCTGGGCACTTGCCGCTGCCACCCTGCACCACTGGGGCCGAGGAAACCCAATCTTGTCTGTGGCTGGTGTTAATGCCATCACTGCCAGCCTCCCAGAGCTGCTGGAGGTGAAATGAATCCAGTCCTCCACACAGGGAGTGAGTGTGGCTAAAAACCCCAGGGGCTGTGTCCACCTCCGGCTCCTGCGCTCTTTGTGTCCCAGTGCAATCCTCCTGCACAGAAACCCTGATGAATTGAAACTGCCTGTGTAGGATATTCAGCCTACTGCTCGTGCCTGTAGCTTGCAAGAGCTTTGCCTGGCCCTGCTGAGATCGCAGGTCAGTCTTGCTGGACCTGTTTTCAAAGGCAGCCTTTAAATCTGTGCACTGCAATGGCTCTCGCAAGCGCCTGGGCGAGCAGCCCGGCCGTGCCGGAGCGCTGGCTGGTGCCTGCGAGGGGAGGGGTGCAGAAAAGCCCCCGAACGAACAAGTGTAGAGGTTGACCCTGGGCTATCTTGAAGGGAGAATACTGCATCTTCTTTTCTAGCTTTCATTTTCTTCCGAGATACACATATTGAACAGCCGTCTCAAGTCATGTGAGGATGTTAGGATGTGCAAAAGAGAAGATAATGGGAAGATATCGTTTAACAAAGTTATGGGCTGACATGCCAGCATGGTGATGATACAGCAACTCTGTGTGCCCAGGACACCACATGACCACAGACCCCTTGAGGGTGACATACTAGTGCCACACCTGCACCCTTCAACACTGCTCCCCTACAGCGCTTTCAAGCCACCCCAAATAAGTACAATTCCCTGGTTTTTACTCCAAGGGCTCAGTGCTCATCTGCTGTAAGCTGCAGCTAATGACTTATGGTCCATGGAGAGCTTTCCAGTTGCACTGTTAAACCCTTAGATATGCACTTAAATCTTATGTTAACAATAAAATGTGAAAATATGCATATCCAGGTAAAGGCTTCATAGAGAATGGGAGCATGAGGATCAAAAATATCTTGACTATATAAATATTTTGTTTATTAAAAGGGTAATGTTACATATATAATTTACCAAGGAATTTCTAGCTGTCTGTTTTCCTGAGTGTCATGGTAATATATTGGAATAATTACTAGGTAGACAGACAGACAAACAGACAGATTTAGCCTTTAATATAACAGAGCTTTTTTAAGCTGGATGTAGTTTGTTACTCCTCATGCTGTGCAATCATACTTGGCTGCCCATCATGTAGGGCTTCCTGGGGCACTGGGATCAGATGATGGTATAGCTCTTTGAAGGTCTATCCCTGGTATGGATACCATTAAATAGTCTTACCTCAGGCTTTGCAGGATTCAGGAGTGTGAAATTGTAGAGAATGGTAGGTATAACTGTATGAGGAAAGAGAAGAAGTAACGCTGTGGGATAAATGCATACCCAAATATATTTAATTATTGTTGTTTAAAATCCAGCTTATGCCCAGAAATGTTCAAGATGAGTGCCACCATCCTTTTACCTTTTTGGCCAACAAGGATGCATGCAGGAACAAGCAGCCCATGGAAAATAGAATGTGATTCAAAGACTGCATAAAACTACAGCTGGCTATAAATCACAAAATTTAACCTCACATCCCAACTGTCCTACATTTTCCAGGAGTACATTATTTTTTAGCCTTACATTTACCATTCTGAAGGTTACCAGAAATTAACATGAAGCCCATTTATCCCAATGTGGTCATTTTAGTTTCTGTGTGCATCCTGCCTGAAACAGCACATCAGTGATTGCTCTAACCTCTATAACCACAATTTACCAGCTGACATGAAAGTTACAGCGACACAGGAAGTGATTTTATTTAATATTGAGTGTACCTGAGGACTGAGACTCGTTCCCTGTTTCGGGGAGGACAAGCCACGAGTGAAGCAGGGCCTCATGTGGCATGGGGCTCCAGAAGGAGGGACGGGTGCTGAAGCAGTCACCCTTGTCCCACTCTTTGGGCAGGCTGTTGTGCCACAGAGACACCGGGTTTGCTTGATGTAGAAATTTTAGATCACACCGGTTTACATTTTTTGCCACAGGAAGCATCTGATGTTTTTATTTGGGGTAGCCACTATGGCAGGTACTATTTTCTCCAGTTAATTTTAGACATCAAGAAAACCTAATTCCTTGGGGCTGCTCCGGTGCCGCAGCCTGAGAAAGCGCAGCTCCGTGTCGGTGATCTGTTTTCCACTGGGGCTGCCGCGATGTGCTGCTCCACACCGCTCCAAAAGAACTGGGGCTGCTGTAATTAACATAGCAAAACCTTGCTTCTGGTGCCAGTTAATTCCTTATGTTTATGTGGTGAAGAGTGATGAAGAATGGAACTAAAATATTCAGTGCTGGAAAAAGGAAAAAAAAAAGGCAAAACCAAGAAAACATCACAGGGATGAAACCAACTCCTGTGTACAGAGAAATAGCTGAAATGGCAGGCCCGAGGTGTGGGGCAGTGGCTGGGAAGGGCTTGGCCAGAGCAAGGTGTGCCCTCTGGCTGTGGAGACCTCCCATCATCCATTTTCCTTGAAACAAATACAACCATGGCAAAAATTTTGCAGTTACATTTGCAGGGTGACGAAGGGCAAGAAATCTGCTTGCTGAGCGGGACCCCCAACAGTTTCACCTCCCAGTTAGTTAACTGGTGTCTAAATGAGACCTGCACGTGTAGAAACTAGGGAGCAGGAAGGGCTGGTGCTCTTCAAAACAGGTCGGTCTTAAAATACACATTTCAATATCCAGACAAAAGTGAACAATTTGAATGTTTTACCTAGAATATTGTGAGTACAGTGCAGCTCCTGCTGCTAGACTTCGGCTGACTGCTGGTATAAGGTTTCAGGATGAATATTTCTGGATTTGCACATTCCTCTCCACATGGAGCTGCACCTTTTCAGAATCCCCCAGTAACAGCACTGATGTTTTTACACTTGTATTTAATTCATCAGGACCTTCAGGTCTCAAAACTGGACCTGAAAAAAATTTTAATTGAAGGCTAGCTAATTGCTGTCAGAAGCAACATCTACTATTTATATTTGAGCAACATGAAGACTGGGACTCTGCGAAGCTCAAGCAGGAGAGGCAGCATGGCCCCAGTGTCACAGGAGGGATATCAAGAGAGGAGTAATTGCAGATTTCTCTTTGTGGGGGTAAACCAAGGAGTCAGTTACACTTAAATATGAGCATATGCATAAGTTAATTTGATTTTCGTACTAGATAAAGCATGGTGATCATTAACCAAAGCAATTGAGCTCAGAAGAAAGCTCTTTGTGGCCTGAGGAAGGCATACACTGAGACCATTTGAACTCTGGCTTCCCCTGTCCATGGACAGCATCCTCCTCTGGAGCCAGCTGGGCTTTGGGAAGCCTGTGCCTCCCTTCCCCGGGGGATTGATTCCACCCACATGGATGTTTTCTAATTCTCTTCAGCCCAAATGGGTCACATTAGGGCAGATCAGCATGAACCCATCTGCCTGGGAGCTGGTGCAGGAAACCTAGAGGGGTGCCTGGCAGCCATGAGGAGGGGGAGGGTGCTGGACATTGGTGTGTTCAGCAGATGATGCCCTAATTCAGTTTCCAAACAGCGTTTTGCATTTAGGTTATGCTGACAGGGAGTACCCTGCAGCTAAGCAGGAAAAAATTCCCCAGATTTGCATGCTTGGGGGTTTGCACCAGTTTCTCTTCAGCCATGTATAAGCAGCGTGAGTGAAATCGGAGGCAGGCAGGCAAAGCTCAAACGATTTGCCAGGCCAGACGTGTCACTGCGGCGGAGCCGTAGCCGAACCCAGGCATCCCCTGCCTCGTGGGCAGCTGGTACCCACAGCCTGGCTCCATGCAAACAGTCCTTGTGATGTGCTCCCCACCGATGGGTGCTTGCCTTCCTCGCTGCCAGGGCCAGCTCGTTTTTCTGGGAAGGAGGCAATACTGCAGACAGCAGAGCTGCTCTCCTGTGTGCTACTTAGGAGGACCTCCCATGCCCCAGATACATCAAAGTGTATAACGTTATCTCCTCACGGAAGCGCTGGGATTCTGCTTCAGGAGTTTGCAATGCTGGGGCAGCTTCTCGCTGGGAGAGCAGGACCCACAGGTGCTGCTGGTGTGGGCAATGGCAGCAGGCAGCTCGAGGATGTGGCACCTGCAGGAAGCAGAGAACTGCCAGGAGTTTAAATTGGATGTCCCTGCCAGGAGCCCCGTGGCACAGGGCACCGGGAGGTCTCACTCACGTCTTCCTGCTGCGCTCCCTCCAGGGATGTGTTTGTAATGGGGTTGCAGGGTGCCAGCAATGCATAAGAGTGACAGACAAGCTGTTACATTGTTATATTTTGCTACCTATCATTTTAATGTCACTTTTAATGTATGAATTATACCCCCATTGTGTGTAATTATATTTCTCCTCCCAACCCTGCTCAAGGAACAATGAAAAGATGGAGCTGTTAAAATTAAAAACAGCGCATCTCTCTCAAAAAAAGTTAGAGGTCACACCTTAATTCCTAGTGCATGAGGATAGTTAATCAAAAGATGATGGGACTAGAATGAGTATGGGGACAAAAATATCCCGCACAATTTCTTGTGGAATTTAATTAGGAAGGAAGTATTAATAGCATCTGTATGTGCAACTCTATTTTGCCTTGCAATGTGAGTAGCCTTACCTGGAGCCAGACTGATGAAAAGCCCATTGAACTTCTTTTTCTTTCCTCTTCTTTTGTTTTTTTGTTGGTTTTTTCCTTCTTTTAATAAAGGAAAATAATAAGCCAAAATCAATACTAATACTAATACTAATACTAATACTAATACTAATACTAATACTAATAATAATAATAATAATTATTATTATTATTATTATAGTACTTAATAGCAATAAACCCCATCAGGAATCAACTTCCTATCAGCTCTCTTTAGAATTTCTCTTTTAGGTCAAGAGATGATGCTAATCGATGAGGCATTTTGCAGAAGTTCGTGCTCTACTTGTCCCAGTAATGAACCTTCAACCTTTAATTCTCTTAGTAGCACGTAGTTCCTCGATGGGAAAGTCACTGTGGGGGCCTTCATGTTGAAAAGCCAATTATTTATGCTAACTGGGAGCTTGGTACTGTTTGCCTTTGGTCCCTGGTTGCTTGGGCAGGCCTGTTCCGGGGCCACCCCGACACTGCGGGATGAGCGCTGGCTGCAGATCAGAGCTTCCAGGCCGCTTTCTTCCCAAATGAGGGACTGTGCTCCCAGGGCAGGGACCTCATTCTGCCTTCAGATTCACAGAGTATGCCTGCTGGATGGCATGGCTGCAGAATGTTTTAGCAGAAATAGAGATGGTTCATTATAACAAAGAAGTGGATTTCCTTCCCTTCCCACCCAAAACAGACTCAGGTTTTTAATTCTCTTTTTCATTAATTTTCTCACAAAATGAGAAAAAATTGAATTTTATCAGTGTCTTGCAACTTGATTTCAATTATGAGATCATAAAGCAGACTCTGTTTTTTAATGAATTAAGAAATTAAGGCTTTGTTAATTGAATTCACCATGGCTTGTAAAATGCTTTGTTCAGATGAAAACTGCAACTAAAATGTGAAGTATTTTCTTATGGTTATTTGGTTTGCTTTCCCTTTGTGGCTGCAACACAGGTGGGCTGGAGGCTGGCTGGGGGCAGCAGGCAGAGCATGGCCTAGCTGTGCCTGGTGCTGGGGTGCAGGTTTGCAGCTCTGCTGGGGTGTAATGGGAGATGTGGACCATGGGGAGGTGAGGGGGCGTGAGGTGGAAGCCAGCACTAAATAGGATGGATCGTCCCTTGTGGTCATACATCTGTTCCCAGGTGTGCTTCAATGAATGCTATATATGAGGCAAACAGTCCATTCTTCAAATGCCTCTTTTTTTTTTAAATTATTTTTTTCTGTTTAGCAATCCTGACGCTAAAGGAGATCAGGCACATAAGCCAAATTAAATTTCATCCTTAGTCCCCAAGCACATTTTGTTGCTGGTGCCAGAGACCTGAGAGAAGCAAACCTCATTTGTGCCATTTCTTCTGGCTGGGGCCAGGAACTTGTCCAGTGGTTTCAAAACAACAAAAAGTGTGCTCAGGTGTCCTCTAGGACACCTCTGCCCAACACAAATGCTTTAAGCTGTCCTTCTGCTTCTTCAGGTCATTGTTGTATTTTCAGAAATACTCCATTTCTTAGGACAATGAATGACCTGCACAGCCCATCAGTAATGCCAGAGCCTTCCTGTGGCAGTGCCTGTCCCTCAAAGAGCGCAGACCAGACAGCCATGTGGAGCAGGGACCGCAGGGAGACAAGGTGTTTCTGATCTCCTGTCTCTCACACTGGCATAAATGAAGACCATTGCCAACCAAACCACTTGGCAAAGCCAGTTCCTTGCCCTGACATGGGGCCATTTGCCCACTGAGGTTTTATGGCATCACAAGTAGAAAAGAAGCCAAAGTTTTTGCTGAGCTGCACCGTAAAGTGACGGTGTTTCAGCAAGAGCCACCTCCTTAGTGCTGGTGTCAGGAGTCAAGATTCCCAGGGCAGCAGCAGTGGGATAAGCCCCTCACGGCAGGGATGGCCAGAGTGGGGAGCAGTGGGGATGGCCAGAGTGGCGAGCAGGGCAGCTCTATTAGCAGATGCCTATCAGGGAGGAGGAGCACTTGGCTGCCTTGAAGGTTGGATTTCTACTTCCCTAGGCAAAAGAGTGTGTTATGCAAGGGAGGTTTGCATTGACTTTTAAAGACAGCCTCTGCTAAGCATTCAGACTGTTGTTTTGTAGCAGCACCCTGTTTTCCTGAAGATTCTTCAGTGTGGGCTTCCGAGGAAAATCGAGATCTTATTTTAGATATGATATATGCAGGATGATCTCTCATCACGTCTGGCAAAGATTTATAAAGTATATGTGGGAACAAGTGTCATGTGGGCATGAATGTTTAAGCACATACCTTCTGGCATAATTTGAGTCCCTGGGCTGAGGGCCTACACTTAGATCACTGACTCAGCTGAGTGATTTTTATGATTACATGGAGCCAGGCAACATGCTAAGGGCTGAGCACCTATGTGAATAATAAATAACCCCACCATTTGCATTCCTCCAACATGCCTGCTTTTCCAACCAATGGCCCTGTCTACCTTCTGGAGGTGGTGGAAATCAGCTCTTGGTTTATGTGTCATCAGATGGTGGCACAAAACCAGAGAGCACATTGGCCTGAGATGCTGTGCTTCAGGCTGAGCTGTGCCTTCCATGGGACCACTGTGCTCATACAGCCACAGTAGGGTTGTCCAGCCAGCCAGGCACTGGAGAAGGGGATCACAGTTCCCTGGAGTGAGAGTCCACTGCCAGCACTGCAGCAGAGAGACATTTTTGCAACAAGGAACATATGTTCCCATAAGATTGTGATAGGATGAGCTGGGACATTCTCATGGTTTCTTGTGCTGCTGCAAGTGTCACCACAGAGCAGGTGGAAACCTGGATGGGCCTGGGCATTCTTCCTTTGCAAACCCCTTTATTTCTGGAAGGGAACCAGTGGCTGCAGCATGAGTGGAGAAGAGGTTGGGTATCGTCTCCGTGCAGGGGCACAGGCATGTTCAGGCACTGGGGCCGCTGGCGACTGTCGAGGCTTTCCAGCAACTCCTAGCACTCAGGCTCGTGCAGGCACTTGGGCTCCAATTATAGTGATATCTTGCTCTCAGTCCAATTAAAATTTCATAATCTCTCCACCAGCTGGGGTGGACAAAGTGTACACCAGGTCAAGAAATATCTTCTAGCTACAGTACTTCTCTGGGAAGTTTTTGGCTCCATGAGGAATAGTACCTATACAGAACTGATGGAGAAGGGCCATAAAACTGCAGAACTTGCAGCTTCCTTGCAGCCCTTTTTGCAAGCTATTTTATTCTACGTTTGGGGGCAAGAAAATTAGGCTTTGAAATATGAGTTGTAGATAAGGCTGTGAGGAAGCTTAGGATCACAGCCTTAGGTGAAAATAAAACTGTAATACATAAAGCATTAAAAAGGTGAAGTATAATGGCGGCCTCCGAAGGCTTGTGAACAGCTGCAAGGCAGTCTGCCTTATTGCTGCGATTTTAACATGAATTATATGACACTAGGAAAGACCTGCTCCTGATCAGAGAAATGGCTACATGGCTGTTTGTTGCAATACACCAAGGGCTCTATTTTAATCAGAGGTAGCTGCCATTCGGCCACCTTTTTGTTAATGGTATTATTGATTATTCGGAGCTGCTCACAAGCCTCAAAGAACTTTAAAGAATTAGGGGAAGCCTCTGGAGCAGAGTTGTTGTTGGTTAGTTCGTTTTTCTTCTGCAGTTTTGATGCAGGCCAAATCCTGAGCTCTGTAGTTAGCTCCATCTTAATGAGACCTTGCTTAGCCAAAAGCTTCCACTGGCTTTGCCACTCACACAGCAAAGGCAGTGAGAGAATCAGACCCCATCTGGTGCAAGTGGCCAGTGCAACCAGTAGCACAAAATGCGTGGAATTTTGTCTAATAATGCCTTAGACTTAAATTTGTAAATAATACATGAATTAATTAATTAGGGTCTTGCAGATGCCTATCTTTGAGCTGAGTGTTGGTCGCAATTTGGGAACCTCTTGTTGTGGGCAGAGCCAGGTAGGATGCACTGCTGCAGCCCCAGGACTTTTGCAGAATAGGACGTTCGAGGCATTCAGCCCAGGCATTGCTGGTGCACTTCAGCATGTTTTGATTCACCAGCCTCAGTGAACAGAGATTCAACCCCAACAACTGCCCATGTCCCTCCCTAGAGCTTTGAATTGAGAATATGATGTCCTGGGAGATAATTTGTTCTCTGATCTTGCACTAGAGATGCAGCTAGTGAGGGGCAAGGAGATGGGCAAGCATGATTTTTCATCAAGTAGGAAAAGTTTCAGAGCAGAAGTCATTGCCTGCTGCGAGCAGCTTTGGGCCTGGCATGACAGGAGCGGTGCTGCTACCATCTGTTGGTGAACAGCAGAAAAGGAGCAACAACAAACCCTCAATACATCACTTCCCAGACGTGCAGGTATGTGTGGCACCACGTTGGCCGCCATCCCTCAGCGAGCACAGGAGGGTGTGCTGTGCTGCAAAGACCCCTTGGAAAAGTTGGGTCAGAAGCTGCCCTGGGGACAGTGCCGGCTGCGCTGGCACTAGCGAGCAGCAGGTGACACTCAGCTTGGGGCGGAGAGGAAGGCAGGCAGCAGGAATGCAGGCAGAGCTCTGCAGCAGGCTGGCAAACAGCAATGGCCTCCCACCTTGTTTTCTTCCAAAATCCCATCCCTGGTGGCTCTCCTTTGGGGGAGTGGCAGGGATGGCAATGTCAGGGGGACAGCACAGCTCCTGGGCTGCAGCTCTGCCAAGGCCACCCAGTGAGCTGTGAAGCACAAGCTCTGCAGGCACAGCAGGTGTTGGGGCCAGCAAGCCCTGCAGGCTGGCTTCTCCAGGGCACAGCAGCTGTGTGGAGCAGCCTTGGCATGATGGGAATCTCCTGGTGAGTTAATTCTGTATTCCCAGGCTCCTTTAGCAGAATGTCCTGGTGTGAGGAAGCCTGGCAGAGCTGCAAAGGGAGTGGGCTGAGTCACTGCAAACAATGGCTTTAAGAAAGTGATGGTATGCCTTAACATCCAAGAAATGCTTGTAGAGATCTGAACCCGCCCTTGAAGGTGCTGCTAAACCCTGGCAGAAGGGTTGTGGTTCCAGAGGTTTATTTTTTGGTTTAGAGGACACTCTATTTATCATTTAAAAGTGCTCTCTAAGATGGCAACCAGCCTTCACCATGGCTCATCTTCCCAGCTCCCTGAGGAGCAGGGCTCCCGCAGCTTCCACAGAGGTTTTCTATAAATGGTGTAAAGCTCTTTTTGTATTTTTAATAGCAAGGTGGACAATAACTCTATTTACAGGGAAATCCTCCCTTTGCAGGAGTATCATGTATACCTCTTTCTTATTTGTTGCTCTCTGTTCCTACAACCCCCTTGCAAATGGGTAATCCTTGTTCTGATTTTTTTTCTAGCAGGGATGTTTTGTTTTCCTGTTGGCTGATGCTGTCTGTTCAGTCTGTGGAGGATTAACCTATGTGCTGTTGCTAGGTGGCCTTAAGCAAAGAAATAACGCAGATCACAGACTCCTGCATTCTTACGGTATGTAACTCCCTTGTTCAGCAAGATTTTTCTTTCTCTGTCCCTCTCATGTTTTGTGTTTATGGTTGTAGAGGTATTTATTAGAAGATGCACATATAATTTGAACAAAAATAATGGACCAGAGCCCTCTAAAACGTCAGGTTTATTTGATCTTAAAATATTTAGTAACACTCTTTCCCAGCTCTTTCCATGGCTTGTCTTCTCTCAGTGTCTAAGCCTCTTCCATAATTTTTAGATTTTTCTCTTCCTCATTGAAGTCTTGGACTTCTGAGGGATACCCAGCTCATCATCACAACCCACAGGCACCAAGAGAAGGTGGTTCCAGTGAGGTGGGGATCACACCCCTCTGAGATCCCCCAGCTGTGTCAGGGTCCCATCAGGGTCAGAGCATGAGTCTGGGCATACCATTTTTTACAAAAGCATACCTAGAGCAAGGAAGAGTTCAAGGAAGAGCTGTAAAATCATTGCAGGGCTGATAGAATCATCCGGGGAGGGAAGATTAGAATTTTGTAGCTCAGGCATGCCTTTCTGCCAGGCTGCTGTCTACCAGTGCCTGTCATATTTTGCAGCACTTTAATGCTTTTGCTCAAAGGACCTTTGAAGTCTCTTATGACCCAAATACAGTCTCAATCATGGAGCATTCCCCAGAGAGACATAGCAGTTATTGGCTCAGTTTGCTCCTGGTGAAACTGAGGCAGAGTGATTCAAGAGCATTGTTCTCCTCATGGCATATGCTCAGATGTGCAGTTCTCAGAGGTAACTGCACTTCTCACTTCTCATGGACACAGAGCCAGAGAGGCACTGCCCCAAGGCCATAGAATACTCACCGAAGACTCAGCCACACTTCTGTTGACTCCAGAGCCTAACTTCTGTCTCTGCTCCCGCTCCTGCCTCTGCCAGTATTGCTCCGGTCCTCTGTGCCCTGCCTTCATGGACATATTTTCTGCTAACAAAAACAGTGAGAGGGATTTGTGGTACGGTTTCATAGTGAAACAGGACTCTGTAGCCTTCTTCTGTGTGTGCATATCTGTACCAACTTCTGACAGCATTAGAGAGGCAGTGAAATCAAAGGTAGCCTGTTTCTTCAGGCGGGTGATGGAAGAGAAGACCCTGTGAGGGCAGATGAGTGCTCTTTGCTGTGTGTCCCTGGAGAGAGCACCTGCAGTTCTGGCTCTTCCTGGGACATTGGTATCTGTACCTCCAAAGATAGCCATCAGAATGAGCCCATTGTATTTATCTGGGAAAGTCTTTTATCCTAACCTTTGTTTTATCCTGTTGTTGGACAAGTAATTCCCTCTACTGACTGCTAATATCCTGGGATTTAACTTTCTTTTTTACTTTAACCTATCCTATTTGAACTGCTTGTAAGCAGCATTTGTCAGCCTTCTTCAGATGCTGATTAGAGCTGAGTAAATATATAACTGTGAATATTTAATGACTTGGGTTTTAAATTTTTCACATCTTTTCTTGAGAATTCATTTTATAGACATTTTCTGATATGCAGTTATTCTTAAATCGTTTGAAACCTCCTGAAATTTCACAGTGGACTCCTAAACGAATATTTCACACCGATGCCACACAGGACAGTTAACATCTGGCTGTGTAAAGCCCACAGTGTTGCAGACAGGTTCAGCCAGCCCCATCCACGGCCCCATGCAGCTGTGTTCTGAGTCTGCATACTCAGGTGTGCAAATGTAGGCAGCAGTTGGCCCAAATATTTTCCATATCCAAAACATGTTTGCTGTTACTGTTTTGTCCATGAATGCTCAGGTCATTTGACAGTAAGGAAAAGGCAGATACAGTACAGCCCCAGGCAGAGCTGGCAAAACCCACTCCAAATTACAGAGATCTTCGTTTTGCAACACTCTCAGTTGCCCACCTCTATTTATGATTCCCAGCTAGGAGTGATGTGACTGACGGGCCTGCCGAGTGCTTACCATGGATACGTTCCTCATTCTCAGCCTCTTGTTTTTCAGGCTGGCTTGCATGTTGAATCTGGCAGTTTGCATTAATAAAATAGGTTGGTCTGAAATGCCCACAGGACTTTTTTTCTCCTAGCACAGCAGGGAGGGTTTTTTTTGTATATACAAAGGACTCTGATGTAAAAATACATATTTCTACAAAGCTCTTCTGTTCTTCCTCCTGTGGCTTTTTAGTTTGGCAGCCCCAGCCTGGCCCTAGAGCTCTGTGCTGGGGTGGCCATCTGCACCCTGCGAGCTCAGCACAGCAGCCGGGATGGGCTGATGTGGGTGCAGCTGCTCTGGGGGCCTCACACACACTGCTGGAGCTCACTGCAGTGGGGAAGGGTGGGCTGGAAGCAGGACAATGGCCTGGGCTTTAGGAGCAGTCTAGGCCATGGCTAGCTCTGACATTTGGCAACCCTTGGTTCATTACCAAGAGTCGCTGTGTCTCAGTGACCTGTTCTCATCCAGCTAGGCTGCCTTTATCCTGCAGTCATTGGGCAGGAGACTGCTAAAATACCCCAAAGAGGCAAACTTCCTTGTTCACACTGAGGTTAGTAGCTCTGGAACTGGAGGAGCTGCAGAGAGTGCCTGGGAACAACCCCTTTCCCAATGCCACCCTGACCATGATGGGAGCCCTGTGGTTGTGCTGGACAGGGTGCACCTGAACATACAGAACTCCCAGGGCAGAGCAAGGGCATGAGGACCCACAGGCAGGACCCATCCCAGGGCTGGTGCCACTGACCCCTGGAGGTACAAGCCATCTTTTTCCTCCTGCTATGACAGTGCCTGAGACAGCAGCCAACATTGCTTCCTCCAAGGGACTGGCTCCAGCCCCACATGAATGTGGCCACCCAGGGCAGTGAGGCAAGTGGCCTGGAAAGAGCACCAGCCCCCCACACCATGTCTCATCCTGTGGGGGACAAACTTCCCTCTCCAAATTGCTGGGCAAGAAACAAACTGCTGTGTGTTGGGAACTATTTTAGCTCCTGAGGAAATCAGGACAGTGGTTGCTACCTTCTGAAATGACTCAGCCCTGCGGTAGCCTCCAGCTGAGAGCTCTGCCAGGTGCAGATGTCTGCAAATGCCAGAAGAGAAATGGTGATGGTTTTGTAAACTTTGTACACAAACTTTTGTAAACTCTGTACAAATAAGCAATCTTCTGCAGGTTGTCTTTTTTTTCCTGTTTCTTATACAGGAGAGGACCCTGTTCCCCGTTCCCAGCTAAACTTAAGAAACTGGTAAAAACCTGGCACTATCGATGTGTAATTTTCAAAATGTGAAGACTAAGGTTTTGAAAAGGCCTGAACTTACTTGCTTGGATTTTTTTTTCCACTGAAAGTGAAGAGAAGCTTGGCATTTAGCTTCCCTACGTTCATTGGCAATCCCCAGCCTACACGCCTATTAGATATGCCGGACACTTCAGGAGCATTTCACAAACTAAAAGCAGAATCGTTGATGTAATCGAAACTTCCTTAAGTTTTTGCTGGCCTGTGGTATCAGGAGTGCTCAGCTGTTGGTTATTAATGATCACATAGCAAAGAGAAGGCTCATACAAATGTTATGTCTTATTGCTATTGATTGGTTGTAAGGGTATTACTTGACCAGAGTATGGTAAAATTGATTAACTTTATTAATTATTTATTGCGTAGTAACTAGATATTTAATGTATCTGTACAGCTATTGTGTCTCCTCTGCATTTTGATTAACATTTTTTTTCATGCAGAAGAATAAACCCGTGCCGTAAAACATCCTTTCTGACATGAAATCCAGTGGCTGCGCAATGCCTGCCCCCGGCGAGGCTGGCTCCCCTCGGGAGCCGGACCCCGTCCGGAGCAGCCACGGCTGCACCGAGCGGCCGAGCCACCCCGGGGCCACGGCGCTTCAAAAGCCGCCCGCGGCCCGAGGAGCGATGNAGAGGAGCCGTGCCCGGCGGGAGGGCCCGAGCCGCCCCTGCCGCCTCCTCCTCCTCCCCCTCCGCGCCCCCGCTCCGGCCCCCGCCTCGCCCCGCGGCGCCGCTCGCTTTCTCACAGCTCCCGCTGCTTCCCGTTCCTCCCCCGGCTCCCGTTGCTATGCCCCGCCGGGGCCGGCCGCCGGCAGGAATTCGTGGCCTGTCCAGCTGCTCCCAGCGTGGCCCCTCGCCCCGGCTGTGCCGCCGTGAGCCCCTGCGAGCTGCTCGCCCGAGGCTGGGCACGGCAACAGAGCTGCGGGCTCCCAAACGGTGCACCGGGCTCCTTTCCCACGGCGTGGCTACACGGAGCTGTGTTTTTGCTCTCGAGAAGACACGTCAGGACCCGACATTATGTTGTTCCCCGACTGGCCATGGCTCCCGAGAAAGGCCATCGCTCTGAGATCCCATTCCCCCGGGATCTGCGGGCAGGAGCGCTCAGCCCTGCAGCCGCCGCGGCCAGAGCCGGCCTCGCAGCGCCCACCGTGCCGGCGGCTGCGTGGCGATGTTCGGACTGCCCCGGTGCTCCGGTGCCGTGCCCTTCCAGCTGCCCCCTCCTGGCAGTGCCGACCTGGGAAATCCCCTGGGAGTCCACGGGAGTCTGGTCGCCCAGACAGCACTGGTGGTTGCCCGGAGAAGAGTGCAAGCTTCTGGAGTAGGAGTTTTTCATTTGCTGCCCTCGTGGATGTTTGTGCCCGCCTCTGGGAAATTCCACGCACCGGGACCGTGGGCATTCGGTGCCTGATTGGAGGACACAACAATAGTATTGAGCAAAGTAGCAAGATAACCAAATAAACAGTAGGGCTTTTTTTTTTTTTTCATTTGACATTGTTATAAGTATTTTAAGAAGTTGCACTGATGCATTTAAAAATTTTAGGATTTAGGATTTTTATCCTGCCTTAGGATTTAAAAAT
Source organism: Tichodroma muraria (assembly GCA_013390105.1). Taxonomy (NCBI): domain Eukaryota; kingdom Metazoa; phylum Chordata; class Aves; order Passeriformes; family Sittidae; genus Tichodroma; species Tichodroma muraria. The sequence continues at coordinate 64,333 of WAAG01078381.1, forward strand.
AAAACCCTAAAAATAAATGTAAACAAATCCAGTTCTCTTTAAACCCTATGGCCTCTCCTATTTTGCCCAGCTGGCTGTAAGCCTTATTGCTGGTAAAACTTATTCCTTTCTATCTACGAAAGGAGTCCCAATAAGAGAAGAATAAACACTGCCAGTCATAGGATTTAAACAGAACATCAGTTGGGCTGATAACAAGGAAATATTCTGTGACCCTTCCAAAACCCTCTGGAGAGATGAAACTGAGAAAGGTCTGAAGAAACCTATGCACATTCTATACAAACTACTTGACAAATCTTACTGAACTGAATAGATAATGAGATCTTTTCCCTGGGTTTTTGGCATCATAATTCAATAGCAAGGAGATAATTTTCTATTCAATAATTTTTTATTCAATAGCAAAGAGATAACTTTCTTGTGAAGTTTTTTACAGGAATGAAAACTGCATGTTCTCACACTGCCACCTGCTCCCCACCACAAGCTCATCCATGTTATCACACCAAATCAGAAGAGGGACCATAAATATCTTGGTATTAAAGAACAAACTTTCTTTAAAATGCCTCTTTCAAAACTGCCTGCGGGTCTGCCTGTGCAGCTGTGGGGTTTGCTAATCAATAGCACCATGCAGTACGTTGTGTCTTTTTGCGTAATTACAGAATGAAAGCAGGCACAGAAAAGAACCAAGTGGAAACTATTAATTTTGTAGAAAGGGACTTGATTTGTGTTTCAGTTTTCTTTTCTTCGGTTCAGTGGGAAAGAGCTGGAAGAGGAGGTGACAGCAGCAGTTCAGCTGCCTGTCCTCAAGCTGCTTGGCTTAGTGTGAAGCTGCTGTTTGGACTTTGCTTTTCTGGACCTGCGAACAGCTCTGAGGGTAGAGAGGCAGCATCCCCTGGGACAGGGATGTCAGGCAGGGACGGGCTGAGCTGGGACACATTGTACTGCGGTTGTGAGCACTGGCGTCACACCACTACTTGCCAAAGAGGCCAGTGATGGTTTTCACGGCAGAAACAATCTCGAGGGTGAGAAGGTTCTGGTGCAAAGCATCTTTACTTGGTGCACACTTTTTTAAGATGCACCAGCAGTACTAGAGGGCTGGGTAATGCTGGCAGAAATGGAAATGTGCTCAAGGACTATTATTTTTGTTTGGTTTACGAGGAAACAGAGGTGGAGGGAGATCGCTTCTCCCTGTTGATTTATTGGGAAAATACCAGTGGAGTAGAAGCCTTTGGAAATGTAAGAAATTTTAGATAAGCTGTGCCTACCCACATAAAATGCTTCTAAGAGACCAGACCCTGGCGAGAGGTTGCTCTATGACTTCTGATAGGAGCCGGTCCAGACGGCAGCTGCCTGGTTGTGTTTGGCAGTCTTTGATACCATATTCTGAGAGTTTCCGTGGTGTGCGTGCCGCCAGGTCCAGTTCCCAGGGTGAGTTTGTGCCGAGATCTCACAGCACTTCCTAACCCCTGCTGGGACCGGGCTTAATGGCTGAGAAAATCCACCATCCACCTCGAGAGATGATCCCGGACTAGTGTGAATGGGACTTTTTGACTGCAAGGTGGAAGGAAAAGTGATGTGCCCACTATTAGTTATTAACATTGCTAAACCTTTTATCTGGGTAGAGAAATCTTCTCTGTTTCTGGAGTGCAATTCTGAACATCTCATAACATTACACAGATACATGGCACAGAAAATTATTATGAAAAAAAAGAAACAAGGATGCCTGAATATATGGGGAACATGAATCACTCCTAATGCTGGAGGTCGATCCATAATACCTTAAACAAGTACTCAGAGTCCAAGTGCTAATTATCTGCTAATGGGGTATTTGTTCTCCTTCAGTTATGTAAAAATGCACAGCTTTCAATTTAAAGAGTGCACTTAAATGGCTTTGTACTGGTGGAAAAGGAGCAGCTTTGAAGGCTGCTGCCACGCTTTGCCCTGGAGCTCCTGGAGCCCCTTGCTGAGTTCCTGGTGCTGCCCTTGCTGTGCTCCCCTCTCCTCTCCTCCGGCTTTTTCACTTGACATTCCAACTGACTTTCGTTCTCGGTATCTCAACATTATCCTAGTCAGCAATGCTGGCAAAGATGTGAATAAAATTATAAATCCTATATCACGGCTTTTGCCAGCGCTGCTGGCCAGAGAGCAGTGGAGATGCCTGTTGAGTACAAGGGGAGCTTCCACCCGAGTAACAAAGCCCGGTAAAGTGAATGAGCTCTTTGATCGCAACCCTGGTAAGAAAGGGTCTCAGTGGGCACAGTTAACTACTCTCACGGGGAAAGAGATGCAGTGACCCATCCTCATTGCAGAAATGCCTTGTCGGAGCTTGCAGAGCTGAAATGACATCAAGGAGAGGGTGAGGGACAGGGGCCCGTGCTGGAGCCAGCAGCTGGAGAACCTGTAACATAACTCCACTGGCCAGCCCACGCCAGAGCCACCGAGCACCTTCCTACAGCAGGCCTTCACCCACTTTTAACTAATTCAAATGAATACTGTATTTTTAATTCTTTGTGTCCTGAGCAGCAGTACAGACCCACGACCAATGGGAATGAAAAGAACACAGAATATGTGGATCACAGATAGAGACTTTTCTCTGAGCTGTGATAAAAATATGGAAACATGATACTTTCTTATACTAAACATTGTAAGTTATTAAGTAACATTATAATGCTCTAAGTTATTATTACAGGAATATTCAAAAGGCAGATGCAGAGCCTGGAAAATTCTTTGTGCTAAAGGTGGTTTTGTCACGAAGTGCAGATCCTCTGCCCGACTCCCTCACCTAATTGGAACAGAGGCCAAAATGAATATTTTGCTTCAAACTTCAAAATGGTCAGCTATGGAATACCTGCCTGTATTTGTAAGGCATTGCATGAGCTGTGTCTTTAGCACTATTATCAGTAATGGCTTTTACTGTAACTGTGGAGGGGGGTGCATTACGTGATTCATCTACAGATGGGTATTTTGTGATATTTGAGCTAAATTCAGCTCAGGTGAACGATAGCATTTTTCAAAAAATGTCACTAACTGCACCACTTACTCTATCTTGATTTCAGACTATTGTGTTCTTCTTTAACTAAAAAAACAAAAAAAGACTGATAGAAGTAAGAGCCATATACAAGTGAAAAAGAATTTAAAATCACTGTGCTTATTAGAGATGTAGGAATACTAATATTGGTGCACATGGCATGTACACATGAAACAGGCTCCTAATCCTGATCGTACTAAACTGTGCTTCACAGTGAAACTTTCCCTTTGTTTTTCACTGCCCTTGATAACATCTCAATCCCTTTTCACTGTAACTTCCCAAAGTGTAAACTCAGGAGCTCTGGCTGGATGCTGCCTGCAGACACACCACTGATTCTTCACGTGAAGCCTTTCCTGTCTGCGCACATCCTCCCTCTGGAGCACCTCTACTTTCTGCTGCTCTGTAGCCCAAATTTAAGGCTAGGTCAGTCCTTGCTTATGACTAAAATGTGGGATGCCAGTTATCTATTTATGTAAAGTGTTTGGAGGCTTTAACTCAAGAGCACCATAGAAACTGGGCTGGTATTGTAGTCGGGGCTTTTATTCAGGTTGTCTGATGCGCTGCGGATGCCGCCTGCCTTTGTGTGCTCCAGCCCCATGTTTATCCTGACGCTGCCTTTGTGTTCCCTATTTGACATATTTTACTTTAAATAAAGAGAGACACTGTCTTGCAGCTGTATCCACTGTGACATCTGACTCTCTGCTGAATGATTGCATTGTGCTCTGTGCTTTGAAAACATTATCTCTTTTAAGAAATAATCTAGTCCTTTAATAGTTTCCTGCATGTGCTTGTATTCCTTTGCGCATCCAGAGAGCTCAGGTGTTTGCCACCTCTGTCAAACCTCAGCCAGAGCAGCTCCTGCTGTGCTGAGGGCTGGTGAGGGTACAAGTGCCTTGGATACCAGGTCTTGGCACTGCTCAGTTCCCATTTGGTCTGGTCTTTTTAGCTGCACCCTCTGATCAGATTGTGCAGTATGGCTTTTTCTGGGGCATGAGCCTTTAACCACACTTCTTAGATATTATGCAGCGTCTCTTAATTAGGTCTATACATGTCATATATTCTTTATTATAGGTTGACTCTTACTGGCTACTCTATAATTATGGTAATCTTCCCTCTGCTGCTTGGTAATGGTGATCACCCTTTCAGTTTTTTTATGTGTTGAAGATACTCCTCCTTTTGATTTTAGAAAGTTTAAATCCTTACTGAGGCTAGCTTTCTCAAAGCAGGCCTGATTCTTTGGGTGTCTCAATCCCATAGTCCTTGTTTAACATCCCTTTTACGAAGTTTGTATTTTTGCCTTCACACAACTTTTTGCCATTTTTATGTAACTTGTAATTTCCAACTGATTCTGAAACACTTTCAAAATAATTCTCTACATTTAGAAATGTATAGGGGTTTGCTTTAAGTATTGAATGCAAATGAATCTATAACTGTAGAGATGCTGGTAGTCCCACCTGCATTTTCCACAGAGAGGCCAATCAGTTTCCAATAAGGCTGCCAGGGTGGGACTATCTCAGATGTCACTATTGTTACGGATAGCAACTTCCTGAAAGTCATCACACTTTAAAAATTATGTTCACTGTGCATGCACGTGGCAGAGGAGAGCAAAGCAAAATGAAATCAACATCTTGAGCTAGGTGTCATGAAAAGCAAGTGCATCGGTTTCCCCCAGAACAGGAGCGCACTGAAACCAGCACTGGTGTCTTTGAGGGGAAGCATGGTGGCGAGTGGAGGGGCAGCGACCACCATGTCCCCGCAGACCAGGGCTCCGTGCCTCCGTGTCAGCCTCCAGGGGCTTGGATTGCAAGTCTGATGGAGGAGGTGGCGGATGCCTCCACCAGCAAATCCTGTTTTCAGACAAGCCATGCTGAGCTCGGGGGGCTCCTCTGCACCTCAGGACTGGTTCCCTCTCACCAGCAGCTGCGTTGTGTATAGTATAGGATCTGTGTCATGCATAATATAGAACAATGACATTCCCAAAAGGGGTTACAAGCAGAGAATCCGGCATCCAAATTGTCCCAGCGACCTGATGAGACACGGACGTCATTCGGAGCTGCAGGAGGGCTCTTGGTTCTCTCCCGGAGAGAACAGCTCTGCACTCTGGCAGTCTTGGCTTTGTGCTTTTATTAAAATTCCCCAGAATAAAAAGAAAAAAGCATCTGTGAGGGAACAAGATTGATAAGAGATTCAAAAAATATTTTTATTGCATTCTTAAATTACCATAATTAAATTAAATTATTAAATGTATTCTTATTAAATTAGCACACAGGCTGGTGTCACTTGCCTTAAATATTTTAATAAAGCCTGTGAAGTCTTCCCTTGTTATTAGCACTCTTGGAATGTATCTATTTTAATGACAATATGAGTTTAAGTTCTGCTGTTGGGAAGAGAGCCTGGTTGGGTGAACTCTGCATTTCTCTGGGGGGCCCAGCAGGGTTAAGGGGTTTTCTTTGCTCAAGAGTGGCTGCAGGACCACATAAACTCCATGTACATATATCTGGAGGAGATGCACAAATGATGTGTTGCGACAATAGAGCAGCAAAGCATTTAGGCACATGTTGGAAAACTCCGTGGAGCAGAGATGTACTTACAGAGCAGGGCCTGGAGGAAATCTGTGTATTGCTGGGTTTGAAGATAATAGAGAGGGATGAATTAATAATTATATATGTGTGTGCTACATTTAAAGAAAGATTTATGTATGTGATTCATTTCTTTCTGTCAAACCTACCTTCCTGCTTTATCTCCAGCTATAAACTGGGTATTTCTCAACAGATGCCACCATGGAAGGCAGTGGTTTTAAGGGTGCTGCTGCTTTTGCAACAGCTGTAGGAGTGAACTTGAACTACTTTCATGGGAGGGGCTGGGGATGCTCAGACCAGGGCTCCTCACCTTGCTCTGAACTGGGTAGGGCCTTGCAAATAACCCTTTCACTGGCTCTCTGGCAACAGAAAAGCTAAAAAAAAAAAAAAAAATTAAAATGAAAATTTACAGATTTCCTGATGAATTTAAGAAATGGGGAAAAGCCGGTTCATTTTAATTGTGTGATTTAATGTTATTTTTAAAAAATGTAGAAAATGTGAGAATAGAGGGCTGGATGGCAAAGGGGCTTGAGGTGGCAATGGGGCTTGGGAATTACTTGCCAAGTGGAATGTGTAAAACTAAGATTGAAATCCCCTCTTTGCTTGATTGCATGGGGATTTGAATTTGGGTCTCTGAACTCCTCTGAGAGTGCCCAACCGCCAGCACATTCTGGGATGAGAATCTGTCCTGCTGAAGCTGTTCTGCTTTGTAAGAATAATTAAATATTCATTGGGCCAGTGAGAGAACAGAAACAAGTTGATAGCCTGGGGATTAAGCCTCTCCAATAAGACAAGGATACAGAAGTAATTCAGTTCCTGATCCAACTCCGATGCTGAATGGATATGAATCTAGGGTCATGCTGACCAAATTTACCACGATCCTGTGTTTTTCAGTATATCTGTATCACAACATTTTTTTTCTCCTTGTCAACCTTCCTTATTTTTTTACAGAAACTGCTAACATTGGCTTTTATAGTGGCGAATCTGTGTCAACTAGAGTTATCCACATTTTTACTGGAATCAGAATTGGGGCCATGGGCTCTTTAGCAATCCGTCCTTATTCCAGGATGCAATTTTGAACCCCCAGTTTGCAACTTAGTGCAGTAGGGTGGAGGAAGTATACTTTGATTATAGTGGTGCTACAGAAAACATTTTTTACTTTATGTCCGGTCTGTGGTGGTAATCTGGAATCACACAGTAGGAGGGAACTATAAACCTTTAATATGACGTTAATAAACCCAATAGTTTCTGTCAAACCTCAAGAAAGCAGAAAATCAGCACTAAACATCTATTCAAATGTGATGCTGCACTAAGAAAAATTTTTAGTTCTATATTGAACTCACTGGATTAAAAAACTAATTCCTGAGTTGCTTGGGTTTCTTTTGGTGTGGGGAAAAAGGAAAAAAGGAAGATGTTCTCCAGATAGAGCTCACTAGCAAGAAAGCAGTGCCTACACCCAGCCCCCTGCACCCCCAGTTTGATGCGAACCCTCAGGCTGGGCAGAGCGCTTCGTCCTCACCACTGCCCTGGGGCCTGGCTTCAGCACCTTCCTCTGACAGGGCTGCTTTCACAGGATTTTAGCAAATCCCATTCCTTTCATTCAGGCACCTTCTCTTTTGATGTCCAGATGTACAACTGGGCTCTCGTGATGGCCCATCGCGTGCCGGGGTGAGGATGCTCGCAGACACAATTCCTCAGGCTGCTTGGGGCAAAGTAAACGAGCACTGGATGCACCTTGTTCTTACACAGCAGTAAAGGCTCCGTGAAACGAACAAACCCTGTCTAAATGGGAGAGGAAACTGACGGACTGTTTATCTTGAGTAATTTCATTCATAACTCGGCACCAAGTGTTCCGTGGGATGACAAGTTCAGATTTTTCTAGAAGCTGCCTTCCCAGTGGAGAGGCACGGGCGACTCCAGGTCCTGCTACATTTAACACCTTGGGAGAGGCAGAGTAAAGTAACTCTTGCTCCCAGCTTTGCACAACCGGGCAGCGGAGGGGCGTGTGTGTGTACGTTAAAAACCGCCCGCGACTTTCCCCGCGGCCGCCGAGCCCTTCGCCCTCGGGGGGGATTTCAGTGCCCCCGCCCCGGTGCAGATCAAGGCCGGCCCGGCCCGGCCCGGCCCGGCTCGGCCCGTCTGCGCGGGGGCTGCGCTCTGCGGGCCCGGCCGCGGACTCAGCACCGGCCGG
>WAAG01078381.1:73258-99246 GCA_013390105.1 Tichodroma muraria
GGCCCCGGGCAGCCGCCGCCGCCTCCGCCGCCGCGACGCGGCCAATCAGGGCCGGGGCCCGGCTTGGCGGGGATTGCGAATCCCCCCCCGGTACGGGCTGGTGATGGCGGAGACCCCCCCGGAACCGACGGCGTCTCCCCACGCGGGGCATCCGCCCGCCCGCCGTCCGTTCCGGGGCTGTGTGGGTACCGCGGTGCCGGCCGAGACTCGCCGGCGACACGTGTCGCGATAATTGATGAAAGAAGCCGGTGGCATCGTTGAGGCGGGGAGGGAGGAAAGGTTCGCGGTGATGCTCGGGTGCGGTGGCGCATCGGCGGGCCGGGGAAGGGAGGAATGAGCTCACTCGTGTTCTAGCCGGTTAGCCCGAAATTAATGTTCCTTTATGATTGGGAATAGCAGCGCCGTCTGTTTGCTCCTTCTGTCCAATGCGCGTAAGGGTGGTGAAAGAAGGGGAGAATTAAACCCGATTTGATAGATAGGGGTTGAGAATTTGCTTGGGCTTGAAGAAACAATGGCCAAATTTAGTAACGGCTTTATGAGTAAAGATTAGATATTAAACTACGCATATTCTTCTCCATGCCCAGCGAAGCGGTTTAAAATCTCCTGTTTACCTCCATAAGAAAAACAGCTGCTGGAGAAACGTAAAGGGAGGGCCGGGACCAGACCCGCGCGGTACTGCACGCCTTGCCAGCTTTTTGACTTTAAGTGAATGGGTGCGAGAGAGAAAGCGTGATTCCCGAAGCCTTTCGCTCCCAGCCACGAGGAGGTTAGCTGATGTTGGGGAAGGTTTTATTGTCCTCTGCACAAAGCAGAAGTCGCAAACTCAGTGGACCAGAGGCTTTGTTGTAGAAGCACAAAAGGATCAGAACTTTGGATGCCCAGAAGATGAAACAAAAAGTCCAAAGCTTTTGTAATTAAATAACTCGTGAGTGGACAAAATTAGCGTGCAGTTAATCGACCAGCTAAAGAACAAATTGAAAGCCCATCCAGGGCCATTTTATATTATTTGTGAAATATCCATTCTTTAATAGATGATTGCAATGTAAGTTGCACGTGCTTCAGATGTTTATCAAGTTTTTGTAAAGTCGGTCCTTCATCTTTGTCCAACGCCCTTAATCATTTTTCCCCAAACTAAGAGCACCTTTTAGCATTGTGCTGTGGGGCAGGTTTGCAGCGTGGCATTGTGACCCTCCGCAATCCCGGACAATCTGCTAAAGGAGCTACTTCAGTAACTGGTAGATGAATGTTACAGTCTCTGGGCAGAAGAAAAGGCAGAGATAGAGCTATTTCTAGGGGTGCTCTGAAATGCATTGTTTGAAACTAAAAGAATCACAGTTTGAGAACAGTGGAGCAGGCCTTGGGTCATGACTCCTCTCTGATGAGGGGAACACAATCAGTGGCCAGGCCTTCGGAGTTTAAAATATTTTCGTGTGCTAAAGTGTTACATTTAACATTCAGGAAATAGTTCTATGCCAGTGCAAACAGTGTTTGCTCTAGAAGCTCAGTTAGTAAACCTTGACATCTTGTGACATACAATGTTAGATCTTTACCATTTACTACTCTTTTGTTTTCTTCCTCATTACTTTTAGGCAGCAATATCTCTTGCAAGTGATTGATACTTTATAATAAAATTTTGATTCTAATTCTGATATAGATCTGTTCGCTATTTACATGATCACTTTTATGAATTAAAGCAGGTACCTTACTGGCAAGTCATAGCTGAGAAACATTATCCCTGTAATGCAGAAATATCTAGAAGGTCTTTGGAACAGTGAGCTGGGTGAAGCCCTGGTTTTAAAGATTCTAAATATTTCTGAGGTCTCTAGGCACAAAAAAATGTAGTTTCCAGCTTCAGCATAAACTGCATGTAAATTGCAGGTCTTAGCTTAAGCTGCCTAACGGGGAGTCTAAGAATGAGCTGAATCTAGGTGAAATTCTGGATAATAGGAGGCAGCTCATATGTGCATGTAGGATAAAGAAATTCTTCATTTCTTTCTATTCACCTATATCTTCTTCTTGTAAAAAGTCCGTTGTATACATTTTGTGGTCTAGGGAGCTGGCAACCCAGTAGATTGCCACAGTACGTGTTTCCATGGAAATAATTGAGATATAATAAATAAAGGCACTCTGAGGTCATAGGTTTCCCAATTCAACTGAGAAGAAAACAAGCATAAATTATGTAGATATATGTGTGGCATTTAGGACTTAAAATAATTTAACATTTTTCTCTTTTCCGTCTTTTATTTCACTTTGTATAGCAGCTTTGCTATTTATTAACCACTACGAGATTTGTGTGTCCTTTTTCATTCAGAAAGATTATGGGCTAAAATAGGATCAGTCTGTGCCTGTGATGAAAGGGATTGTTCTGCATGCAAAAAGCAAGTTGCCTGCACTTCAAGTGGGAGCGATGCTGACTTTAAAGAAGTGATTGACTTTGACAGAAGTATTGAATGTTGACAAGTCTTGGATGTGTGTTATTGAAAATGAAGTGATAGCAAACCCAAAGTGGATGCCAGCACAGCTGCAGGTCAGGTGGCCCTTGTGCTGTATTATCAGGTCTCAGGTTCAGCCTGGCAGAAACTTACAGTAATTCCTGCAGCTGTAACTCCAGCAGTAGCCCAGGGCTTCCCCCTGACATGGGATTTATGATTTGCAATACAATTCACTGATTTGTTTGGACTGTTAGTTTGTGCAAACTTGAAGATACCAACCTTATAGCTGGTGGCTGGGGACAATGTTGGCTTGAAGGAAGGTGGTTTCACATCAATGAAAATGGAATAAAAGTGTGAGTATTGAGTCTTTGCTGGTTTACAAAATAAACAATTAGGGAACAGTGTAGTGGTAGCAGTGATGGAGTAAAATAGTTTCTGAAGCTTTACTTCACGTAACAGACGAAGCCCATGAAAGTAATTTTCCTCAGCACAGGCTCTTGCCCTGTTGCCAGTAACCTCAACTGCTGAGAGCTTTTTCAGTTCTCTGTAAGGAAGAGCTGTACCTTACTCAGTGTTGTTAAAACCACGTGGGTCTGACCCCCAGAACACAACACAGCTGCCAATGTCAAAGCACTCTCTGTCTTGTCCCCCATTACAGCTGATGGGCACCAAATGAACACCGGTGTCCTTAAAAGTTTGGTGCTGGATGCTGCAGGGAGTGAGGGGCACCCAGTCCACTCAGGGGGCTGAGGAGGGCAGGTCTTCCTTCTTCCCCTGGGTCAAATGGCAGCTTCTTGTGCTTGGGGGTGGTTCTGGAAGGCGCAGTGCTGAGATGTGGGTAACAGCAACCTGGGGGGTTCCAGTCCCATGTAATGGTAATTGAGGCATTACTGGACTGCCATTTGTGGGACTGGGCTCGCATTGGCACAAGGCTTTAAGCATCAGATGCACTTTGGCTGCTGAATTTGACAGTTCTGCAAATTGCTGTCAGCTTGCGGGGGTATTTTGTGCATAAACGTGCTAGTTGGTAATCAAACTGTTTTGCAAAAGAACGCACTAATTAACTCTAGATTTGTTATCCTACTTGAAGTTGCAGAATTGCTGTCATATTTTTTTGCTTTCCGTTGGCAAAAAATGCTGATGGAAACTTTTGATTCACACCCTACCTGCCTCATTTGTGTCAGTCAAGAAGAGAAAAGGGGGGTTGCTCATTACTTCGTTATCTGCAAAGTAAATAAAAATACTTCAACCATTTGCTGAGTTCCAATTAGTTGATTGCTATGAATGATCTTCTTTAAAGGAATTCTGTTTTACCTATCTGCTCATACAAAGGTTTGATTTTGAATGTCTTGTGAAAAGGATTCTCTTTGTCTTGATTGATGTCAAGAATAAAAGCATGATGGTAATATCCCTTTGAAAGCTATTGTATTGTCAGCTCTGGCTGACAGCAGGAGGCCCTCCTAGTGCTATAGATTAGCGCTGTGAAAACACTGACATTTTCTTTGTTATATTGCTGTTGTTCTGCTTGCAAAGTCAATTATACAATGTCGGAGCTCAGTTACAGAGTTGACTGTGGAAGTAACAATGTCTTTCATACTTGTCTTAAAGATATAATTTTCCTTTTTTCCCAGCTGATAAAGAAAAACCTGAAGGTACTGGAACAGTACATTCTACAAATTAAATTTTGACAAGTATAATCATAATTGCCAAATACAAGAGACTTGTGCGATTATCCTTTAATTTTACAGTTCATTCAAGTTTCGGTGGAATTTTATTGATACAGTGAAAGCAGCAGCTAAAATTGATAAAACTCATATCAAATAAGATTACACTCTTGATTGTTCTTTATCAAGTGTAGCTTTTGGGGGATTAGGAATAATTGGAGATGTTGGTGTTTCATTGTGGGGCTGGTGCCCTGAGAGCGTTCGAATCCATGCTGTATTCCGAGCACTGCCTTCAGGGATTAGCCTGCAGTTTTTAATTTTTGCCTGTGTATTTTGCTACAAGCCTAGCAGCGTTCTCCTCTGAACTCCACAAGTCCCATTTTCCTGCCTTTCTCTCCCTCTGGTATGCTCTCCTGGACGGGATCTGGGTGGTATTTAACTGGTTTTACTGATTGAAACTCCTGCCTGTGTGCAAACACCTTTTAATTGCGGCCTGTTCCCATTGGTCTTAGTGAATATAATGAATAAATGTGGCCAAAAATTGAAAAGAGTGGGAAGGGTAACACACAACGTTTAAATATAAATGGGAAGAAAATAGAAATCTCATATTTTTAGTGATGCTATGTCTAAAGCCATTAAAGAACAACAAACAACTACCACTGTACAGCTCTTGGAGAATTCTTGCTATGTGTTTCTTCACAAATATTTGTGTACAATCAGTGCAAGTTAAAGAACATCATTCACTGCTGAATTGCTTCAGATGACACATGAAAAAAAATAATCAGAGACCTCTTGTAGGTCGTTAATTGTAGGATTTCTAAATTACTATTATAAACTAATAGAATAACAAAAGATTCTACAGTTACCAGTAATTTGTCAGGATTTATTTTGTTTTTCTTCAATAATTGAAAATTAATGTCTTGAAGTGAAAGCAGATGTTCATGCCATCCTCTGAATTGGATATAAAAATGATGTTTTGTAGATGCGTTAAGCTTGTGTAAATACAGATTGTCTTATCGTAGATGTGGCTTTGGCTTGGTTTTATCTATTGTATGGTGCCAAATTAACTTTAAGGTTAAATGTGGGTAAGTGGTTTAAGCTTGGTTAGATTAACTAAATTGAATGCTTGAGGTGGTACTCAGTGATCAATTACTACAGTAAACATTTTAAAAACCCTACTTCACCTGCTGGCTTTGTGAATGAGACTTTCTCATACTGCAGAATTAATATTTACTTCTATTTGATAAGTGCACTTGTAATTGTTTACTTGGCTATTTTTATTGAATTGGTTAATTTTTATCTTGCTTTCCAATTCCAATTCATGAAATCAGTTTTAGACGATTACAACATTTGAAAAATGCAAACCACATTTTTTTTTGAAAAAGAAATAATCTCTTGGTCTCATGCGTCATATGTATTATAATTCTCTTACGCAAAAGATTATTAATTACCCACAATAATGGAACTGTCTCATAAAATGCCTATGATGAGGCATTGATGCCTGATGCCTGAAATGCCTGATGGTCCTCATCACTCCATCGATGTTCTCTGTAAATGCTTCTGAAAAAGTGTGGCTATTATATTCCCTTGTATTCTAGTAAATGTGCTGAAGAAATGAGATATTACGAGTATAAAACCTATTGGAGACTCCTGCTAAATCTTTACTGACAAATGGTGGTGGAGGGGAGGGCCTGGCTTTGGTGCATGCGTTGGTGGACACGGACTCGGAGAGTGTGGGTGGGAGCTGGAGCCAAGTGAGGACCAGCTCTGAGCTCTGTGTGCATTTATTCCACATACTTTTAGAGCCCAGAACTAGATTCTCGTGCATTTTCTTTCCTGATGTCCTCTAGCAAATAGAGAGAAGCTAGTTCCTTTTTCTCTTAGACAAGTAAGATGATGCGAGTTTTAAGTACTACATCTTCTTGACAACACCTAGATGTATAAATTTGTGCAGCAGTGAATTATGGTGGCTTGTTGGAGTCACATTATTCTGGGGAGTAGAAGGATGTGCAGGCACTAAATGGTCTCTTGTGACATTTCTAGCTGCAGAAGGCTCAGGCTTTGACCTCTTGCAATGGCTTGTTTTCAAAAATGTAAACAAAGGGACCCGATGGTGTTGGAAACTGGGTGCTGCCATTTGGAATGGGCTCACAGATCTCCTTGTGGTACCGTGGGTTGGTGGATGGCATTAGCTTTCCACAGAACGACTTACTTGGGGTAGCACTGCAATACCCAGCTGAATCTAGCCATAAGTACCTTCATTATATTGTTTGCACTTGCTTAGAAAGAAAACCTTTTCCTTTCTAGCCACAGATTAGGCAACAAAAAGACCAATTTGTAGAGCTTGTAAATGCCACTTGTTAATCACATACGGTACAATTATTAATTTTTTTTCCCTCTTCCCCCTTGGATGTATTAAGTCAACTTTTTAGCTTTTTTATGTAATTGAAATATGCCCTTTTGTTACCTGGCCATGAATTATTTTTGAAATGTTGTCATTACCCACCCTGCTGTGAGGTTTATCTCTTCTGTTCATCCTAATTAAATAAAACATACTGTTGTTCGCTGGTCTCGCGTTGAAGTGAATTACCTGCCTGAAGGCTCGCGCTGGTGTCGGGCTTGCTTCTTGTTGCAGCAGCACCCGTTGACTAACACATTTACTTTTAGATTTTCATTTCAAAGGGCTCAGTTTGTGCAGTGTGACAGGTGAATGGTGAATGCTTTACAGGACTTTCAAGAGCTGAACAAACAGTAAAGGACTTATTGCTACTGCAGCCGTGTGGCAAGTACAAATGTAAGGCAGCCTTTGTGGCAGAGAAGTGTTTCCTTTGCTGGATAGAGGCCACTCAGGAGACCTGAAGGGCTCACTTGGGTATGCTGGAGGTGAAATAATCTCAGTCATGATCTCATTTAAACCCACCCTACCTTCGTGTTCTCCTGGGCAATTTCTAGTAGGGTTGATCTCGTCTCTCTTTGTAGCATCACCCGCAGTCATGTTCTCCTTGAGTCTGGCACTGATAACGAAGGCTGCTTCAGAAGTGTAACAGTTGGAGTTTCTTTACACAGAAGTTATTTCTAGTTCATATTAGAGAACCTAAACAATGCATTCAGGTTTTAAAGCAAAGCAGAGGGAACTGTTGCAGGGAAACAGTTTGTTTAAGCCTCTGATAGCACCACAGAAAATGCGTTGCTCACCAGTGAAATCCTGTTAGGAGTAAAAGTACAAGAATTAACAAGTCGCTGTACTCTGGTCTCTGTTGGCTCCTGCTAGGCTCTGGAGGTTTGGTCAAATGTGGCCTAATTCTGCTTTCCAAATATTAAAAAAAATTACACAGAGGGCAAAAAGACAAGTTCTTAATATGCATATCCTGGGAAAATCCTAAACCAGTATTTTTACCCCCTCCAGTCCCAAGGCTAATCAAAATTCCTTTGTTTCCACATCTACCATTAAAATATATGCCTCCCTTGGTTGCCTGCTGACTGTACAAGTTTAACCACTCAATCGATTGGAGTCACAAAAGCTGTTACTGGGTTTACGTAGTATTTGCCTACAGGTAATTTAGAGATTGGGATGAGAGTCCAGGCATTCTCCACCAGGACTGGTACTTAAAATTGCAGCTCTGTTCATGTCTTGATGATCCTCACCTGGCTGAGATGAGGTTTTTCTGGGTTACCACTGAGGCAGGTTAGCCAAGCATCCACCTGCTGATTGCAGGAATTTGCTTCACATGGTGGGCAGCTGAGTGTTAATGAGAATAATGTTGATGAAGACAGGCTTGCCATGTGCTTTAAAAAGGGAGTGGTGCAACATAAAGATGGAGTGTTTTGCTGGGTGTGCATCTATTTTTGCTGGTTTTTTTTTAGTGTGAGTACATTTTTTTTTTTTTTCCCTCCCCATGATAGCAATTGGAGCTGGGTTGTATGTTTAAGTGTAAGTCTAAGCTGTTTGAATAGTGCTGTTAATTGAGGTTTGTGTTGTAAGACTGTGAGTAGGCTTCTATGAGCTGTAGGGTAAAGGCTATGTCTTGTTTTTTTTTTGGTAGTGTTTCTCACAGGCCTTGGTAGGGATTGGATTTTAGTCTTGTTCCTTTGCATTGCAATTGAAAGAGCTGGAGTAGCAAAAAGGTTTGATGGGAATAGTCATTAAGTATCCAATGCTGGAGAGAGTGTCTCCTGCTCCTTCTGCTGACTATGAGATTGCTACTGGGAGGATTTCCAGGGGATCACTGGGAAGGTTCAAAGTGCAGAAGATGCAGCAGGGCTGTGGGAGCTCCTAGATGGTACTGGGGAAACCCAAGAGACCTGGGTTGTGTTTGAGTCCTGTCACTGTAAGCAGGGACAGATTACATGAGAGAAAGTGACTATGATTCTGTGTTCTTTCAATTTCCTGTCTGAAAAAATGGAAAACTGAAAAGAGGTAGAGAGAAAAAACATGGCAGAAGGCTGAACTTGATACTTTGGGAAGTGGAAATGCTAAAGAGAGAGAGAGAAATAAAACAGGGAAAGTAGGAAATATGTTGCTGCCATTTGAGTATGAAAGGTGCTTGACGATTAGGTGCAAACCTTTGGCACAGAGGTTGACTTACCTGGAGCTATATCTATATTATTTTTAAGTTTAAATCTAAAGACTGAGAGAGGGAATGGATCTGAAAAGTGACTCCAGCTCCATGGAAAAGTGTGTGATTATGCATAAGCAGAAAAAAACCCAGTAGACATGCAAATGACCTAAACAAAATAGCTTTTCTGCTCTTACTAAACAGTGCCAGTGCTTTCCTGCCTGGAGGAGTGCATTTGTTGTGATATATAGTTGTTTTCTGTTTAATATAGAGACATTTGAAGACAAGTGTGATTACAGTCATCAATTCTTGGAGTTTCAACTATTTTAGGATTATGGCAGTATCTGAACTTGGAATATCTTGAACCTGTGAGGACTCACAATTGTTCAGGGTTTTGGAAGGAAGGGGAGATCAGGGTGGGAACTGGAAAGTAAGCTTTCAACACTTACTATGTGACTGTACACAAATACATACAGTATACGGTGTGTGTTCATGTGTAAATGGAAGAGAAAGCTTAGAGGAATAAGTAATATCTTTTGTGGGACCAACTAACATGTTGTAAAATGCAAGGAAGTTTTTCTGATGTACAAGCCTGTCTGCTGTGCTGAAAAAACCAGCAGCATTCTGGCTATTTTGCTTGATAAGTAAATGTACTTTTGTTTTAATTTATTTATTCAAACTATTACTCAGAGTTCTGTTGCTTTATTAGATTACTCACATGAGTAAAGAGATACTGGATTACATAGTAATGCCAAGCTTGTGTATTATTTAGTGGAGAATTCTGTGGATGCATTTAGGTCGGGTAATTTGCTCATGGCCTCCTTTATTTCTAGGAAAGTGGCATGCCTTGCCCTTCATAATTTCTTTGCTTTTACTGACCAGACTGTTCCCCCAGATGGCATGTGGGATGTGGCAGAGTATTGAAAATATTGGGATGGGGAAGTAGAGAAGGAGGGCTGTGTGTGACTTGCACCTTATTTATGTTTATACTAGATTTATGTAGAAAAAATGGTGTTTTTGGGATACTTTGTGGGGAATGTAGTAGGCAGCTCTGGCTGTCAAAGTTGTTGTTTTAAACATTTTTTCCCTTTTTTTTAAAGATAAAGAAGTACTTTGGTCTGATTCTGAGCATACTTGAAGTGTATGGTACAATGCATTATGAGCCATGTCATAATGAAACTCTTGTGCTTGTCTTTGGCTCTTGAGTCTTGCCCAATGCCTGTATATGAGTCCACTGACCTGATTCCTATAATTTCAAAGGTGTTATCTTTCCTAATTTGTTTTCTGCTTGATAACAGATAAGTGAGATTTGGTTTAGAACTTCCATTTGATTTATTTTAATTATTATTTGTGGTGTCAAATCAACACTTAACAGAGAGCTTCTTTTTTAGTTTTTCTCAGTGTAAGTAAATTCAGTAATAAGCCTGAACTTAAAGGTGAGGGTCTGAAAAAACCCATCCCTGAGAGATGCTTGGGAGAGGTGTGGTATGCCTGGTTTGCAGTGCCCCGAGGGTGCTGTGGAGGGGGAGCAGCCAGGGACACCAGGCTGCGCAGCTGAGTGTCCCTGGCTGCTGCAGGAGCTGCTGCTCAGGGGCCTGGGGGGACAAACCCCCTGCAACTGGCAGAAAGATGCTGCTTTGGTGGTGGGGCTGTTGGTGTTGTGCAGGCATATTGCTCACAAATGGGGTTTGCTGGCTGCTCTGACGTGCACCAGGAATTCTCCCAAAGACAAAATGTGTATTTTCATAAAGAGGTATCCGAGCTATGATTTTGCTCCTTGCCAGTGGGTCTGTATTCAAAATGTGGCTCCAAAGAAAGTGCATAGAAAAATGAGCTTTTAATTTGTCACCTGCTGCTGTACCACCCTGTCCTCCTTGAGATGCCAAGTTGTAAATGAGGTTTTTGTATCCCCACACACGGCCATCCAAGAAACGTTCTGTCTGTCGTGGCAGTCAGTGGCACAGCTGAAGACATCAGACTAGTGGCTTAAAACCTGCTGCTGTCTGATTGGCATGAGCAAAGCCAAGGTGGTGCAAAACTTGAGCTAACAAAAAGGCAGGTGGAGAAATTGCTGTCATCAGTGGCTTTGGAGATCCTGGCTGCCTCCAGAGCAGTCAGGAAAACCTTTCTGTTCCACAGTGTTAAGGTAAAAGGAAGCAAAATTGTTTCTTTATGCTGTCCCTCAGAGTGCCCTTGGAAAACTCCCTTTAAATGAACCTTTGAAAATGCAATATTCTGCAGGTCTTATTTGGGAGAATAGTGTCTTGCCTGGTTGCACGTGGTTTCTTCTACCCTGCCTGTTTGTCCAAGCACTGGGGGTGGTGCACATGCCAGCTGTAAATTCTTGTCTCCTAGCAAACCTCAAACCACCTAATAAAAACATTTCTTGGGGTAGCCACCAAGAACTTGTTTTTTAATTTATTCACAGATGATGATGGTTTCAAGGGAAAATAGCTTGAAACTGTGGGACAGGCAGGTAAACTGCTATGGTGATTTCTACATATTTGTAGCCGAAGAAAATGTTGGTGAAGTCCCTCTAGCACCTTTGTTTCCATTCCCATAGCATCTCTCCCACTGTGGAACTTGGGAAACTTGAGAGTGTTTTGCTTTCAGGGAATACTTACAGGGAGGATTTCCTCCCCAGGTTGAAGCCTCTTTACTTGTTTTTCCTCCTTTGAATCTTTGCTGGTTTTGCTCTTTGCAGTTAGGGAGAACATGACCACAACCCTGGAGGTGCCTGCAGGGGAGGAAGGGGCAGGGCAGGCGTGCCTGCTAGGTAGTGAGCCCAGAGTCCAGCCTCAGCCACTGCTCAGCCCATGGTGGGAGCTGCTGAGGCCCTGGCAGGGAGGGGATATGGTAATCCTGCTCTTTTGGGAAGTTGAAGGCAGTTGACCCCTTTATTAGAGGGAATTTATCTTCTTCTTTGTCCTTCTTACTGTCTGCTGCTGGCTTGACTTGATTTTCTTTTATTGGCACATCCCAACAAGTTTGTTTTCTTCTGAAGATTTTCTTGATTTGATGTTGCCATGTTGGAAAAACACACACCAGGCCGTGGATTAAATACAGTCTGCAAATTGGCGTATGTTAAACACACTGCTCTGTAAGGAGCATGGAGATGAATCCTGGTTGGTTTGAGGCTGGCATTACCTTACACTCAGACTGTGAAACTGCTTTTTGCCTCTTGGCTGCCTGGCGCAGTCCCACGGCTATGTCCATTGCTGCTCCAGGTGAGGGCAGATCTGATGGGGTTAGCTCTCCTTCTGTTTCTGGATCCTTGTCCTGCTGCCTTCCTAGCTTCCTTCAGAGCTGATTTGACATACCATTCCACCTGGAGCTTTCTGCTGACCATGCACAGGTCTGGGGTGTCTTAGGGCAGGGCAAGCCTTCTTAGCAGTGTCCGAGTTCCATTGCTTTGGGTCAAACCTTTGTGTAAAAGCCTCAGCTGGGGAGGCTGGGCTGTGGCCCCTTGTGTGGGAAGTGGGTGTGCATCTGTATCTGCAGTGGGTGATAGGCAGGCTGTGAGCCCCCTGAAAATGTGCACCAGAAATGACGGCTGTTGAAGCAAGTGCTCAAATCTGTAGTGAAGCACAGGGTGCAAAGCCATGAGAACAGCCCAAAGGAGTTCACTGAAAGTTACGAAGAATAGACTCAAGTTGTACAAGTGCTTGGTGCTCTCTGCCATTCCTGGCACAATCCTGTCCCAGCAGAGGTGTGAGCTGTGGAGGGCTTGGTGCTGTGCCCCTGCAGTGGCTGGACGCTGCTCCTCATCCCTCTCTGGATGGGGGCTCCCAGCCTAGCAGGCAGCTGTGCTCTGAAAGGAATGCAAAGCAGAGAGGGAGAGAGCTCCTGCTGCGAGGGAGGGAGAAGGCACCCGGATGAGAGTTTGGCCAGCATCTCTCACTGCTCCTGTGCTGGTGCAAGTTGCTGGCAGCAGCCTTGCATGAGGCAGCACTGCTGGAGAACAATTTTCTTCTCATTCTAACATAGTAGAAATAATGCCACTAAGAAATTAGGTTATGTATCTCAAGGGAAAGGGAGATTTGTTATTCTGCTTTTAGCTTGCACCATAGACCGTGTCACCATGGGGCCCGCACCACCAAGTGGGTGCTTGTGCTAATCCTGGCACTTAAAAGCCAGACAGCTCTTTGTCAGAGGCTGGTCTGTCTCCTGTGCTTGGGTGACAGGTGATACTATGGTAAATTCCAGCTCTTTTGGCTACTTTATAGTCTGTTTTCTTAGGGGCAAATTTTGACTGTGGTTGACTGAAGTAGCACCGTGTCCCATGAACGTCCTGCCTGGGCTGGCTCACGTTCCTGGGCTTATAATGTCAGTGGCTTTGTGGAGGACAAAGCCTCTGCTGCCCAAAGCACCCGGTGTCCTTGTCCCCATGGAGCTGGTGGCCAGCCTGGCCTCTCAAGTTGCAGCAGTGCCTTGTGCTTGTTTGTGTTCTTACTGGGATAATTTCTGATGCAGCAAATTTTGATGGCTTTCCCTGTTAGGTAGGGTCCCCCCTCCCCCTACCTTCTTCCCCCCCTGCCCACCCATTTACTTATTTTTAGTCACATGAAATAAAATAATTGGTTGTTTGCCAAGAAGAAAAACCAACAAACAAAACCCCCAAAGCAACCACAACATTGTACCTTTCCTTGCTTTTAAAAAACATTTCCTTGTAAGTATAACTAGTGATGTGGGTTTTTAGTAAAAGCCTGTGATTCAGTGTTAAACCAACAGCACATCAAAGTATAAAATACTGGTTTCTTGTGTGTTTTCCTATTTAATATTAATCTTGTTCAGGTTTTGGGAAACTTTGTGGTGTGAAAATATGGAGAAATGTCTCTTATAAAGGAATACAGGAGAATAAGGTCTTTAACTCGGCATGCTTGTGCAATAGCATTGGTTGAACTGCAGTCTGGGCTTGCAAACAACCTTACTTAAAAAAAAAAAGGTTTAAATTTTATAAGCATTTCTGCCTCTGTTTCTCTTTCTTTTGCAATACCTAACATACACTGTCTGTTCTGCTGTTAACTCCCTGATGCAGAATTCCTAAGTTTGGGCTAATAGAAAATTTGGAGGATTCTTCATTATCTGAACCTCTTGAGAAATACCAAATATGTTCCAGTAATTGTGGTGTAGTACAACAGGGAGTCACACTGGCAGTTTGTTGGAAAGGGTTTTTCCTGTAGTTATGAAAACCATACAACTATTAAAATCCCCAAAACTGAAACCGCTGGGATTACTCATATATTTACAGTTAAGCGCATGCCTAAAGGTAGATATATTCAGCATGGCATTTTTGACTGGCATTTGATTTCTAGCTTGAGAATATGAGAAAAAAAACCCAAACCATTCCTCAGTTGTTTCAGTCCTGTGCAGCGTTTTCATTCTGTGCTCACATGCTGTAGTACCCTGGGCCCTGGTTCATGACAGAAGCACCTGGATTTGCTATAAAACAAATTATTGATAATAAAGAAAGAAAAGTTTGCAAATAGTAAGATACTCCAGGCTGTTAGGAGAGACTTGGAGTCAGATTTTTTTTTCCTTTCCTGCCTTTTCCTCTGCCTCTGCTATGGCTTCTGGAAGAATGAGCATGTGTCAGTTTTGTTTTTTTCCCCCTCCCTCTCTCAATGTTTTCTCTCTGTTGTATGCAAAGGGAATATAACATTTGTGCCTTGGAGAGTAGAATAAATTTATTAAACATGGTGAGATGCTGGATAGGTGAAAGTGAAATATAACAACAATGTTACAGTTCAGGTCATAATGTTTGGATTTGTTTTGTGTTTCATTTTCCCTATTATAGATGATGATTTTCCTTTTAACTCTGTTGTACAAAACAAAGTGATGCTTAATTTCTAGTTCCAGTATAGGGACTTGTTTCCTTGCTGTGCGGTGTCTTACTGAGAAGATGCTGGTTGCCTTGCTCTTCTGTCCACAAGGTAGCAATAGTACCAGCTCTCTGTATTTCTCAGTTTCTCTCTTAAAAACTTCCTTTTATAAAATATTTTGCATCTTCTATGTAACTTTTTCTTGGAAAGCATTGGTGTGTGCCTACAAGTGTACTGATATATCACCCTAAGCAGTTAGTTAGCGCCCTATTCTTCTTATGACAAAAATGCATTTTGTACCTATGAAACTGTATAAACAATTTGCTTTGAGGCAAAATTTGGAAATATGAAGGTTGTGGAGGGTAACTAATAAAAAAAATCTTTTTGTTACACTTCTTTAAAGAAGATTCATTTGCACTAGTATCAATATGTGGGGGAATTTAATTTTAAAACCAGCCCCAGCCACTTTGTAGAAAAATGTAATGCAGTATATAAACTCATTTTAGACACTGCTTATTCTACTGTGTCCCATTAGTTGATGTTTACACAGTGCTTTGAAAATGTAAAGCGCTATATAAGTGCTTATTATTACTACATTATTATTATTCTCCCTCTTGAAAAAAGACCCTCTAGGGAGAGAGAGACTTGCTCTGTATTTCTTCTGTAGTGCAGATCCCACAAGAAGTATACCCACTTGTTTTGGTTTGTACATTCTTCCCTCCCCATTTCCATGCTTTTGGAAAAAAAGTACTGTGTTTTAGAGATTAGAGCTTTTATTTAGTTTATGCTGGGTAGCTACAGCAATGAGAACATTATTTGAAAGCACATAAAAACCTTAAAATAGCTTTTTATTACACTCCATGCAACAAAGTGAATCACCACCCTGGCATTGGCCCCTGTGGTCTGTGGGTGCTGGGGCGCCTTGCCCAGCCTGGGCACTAAGGGATAAGCAGAAGCCGGTGATGATGCCCTTTGCTGGGCTCCTTGTAATGTTACCTCTTTCAGTGTGGGCCCAAGCACAAAACTAGGGAGTGCAGGAACTATGCTAACAAAGCCTGAGAAGAATTTCCCTCCTGTAGAGAGGAAGCACTACAAGTTTTTCTGCAGTGTCAGAACTACTGCATTTTTTCCTTGTAACCTGTATCACTATAGGAGGACAGGATTTCAGTTTAAGTTAATTTAATCCCCTTTATTCCTTCACTCATTATAATGAGAATGGCTTTTAGTGGGCAGTATTAACCATTTGCATCCTGAGACTTGAGAGCAATTCTCTTTGCCTCTGTGTTATATATACTGTGCCATCCCATGGTGGAGGCTGTAATCACGGCAGATGAAATTTGGAGTAATTTTTGCCCGGGTACCCCTAGACTTGCATTGTCATAAGGTGGAGTAGCAGTAACCATAATCCTCCTTTAAGTATAGTGTGGAGCTTTCCACTCTGCTCCTACTTTTACCTTTGTTCCACTGTTGGGTGCTCTGGCCCCTGCCTCATGCTGGGCTCCCTGCAGTGCAGCAGCCCTGCTTCCAGCATTCCCAGCTCATCTTTACGGTTATCTCCATTTTGGGAAAAGGAACAGAGGAAAGGGAAAGAGGCCTTGAAAACGTGAAGGAGGGAGGGATAGTCTGAGGATATTGTTTGTTACACAGCAGAACCTGACTTAGGTTTGTCACTGAATTTGGCCCTTGGTTATGTCACACACATGGCCACTAAAAAATGAGGTAACGTGCAGCATTTCAGCCTGGTTTCCATCAGAAATGGGGTTTTACACGTGTATTCTTTGCTGGTGGTCCAGTCTGAGCCGGTGTCCCCAGGCAGTAGTAGGGGGTGCTGGTCAATGTAGCTGTGGTCCAAAACCTCTACAAACAACAGCAGGGTAAAGGAAGGAGAGAGCCCCCCAAATCTGCTGAGAGAGCTTCAGCAAGTGGTGAGCAGCTCATACAGGCAAATACAGTGTGGGAGAGGCTGCAGCACGTGGGAGTGGGGATGTGGTGACTGCTTGGGCCAGTCCTGCCGAGTTCAGAGCTCCCTTTCCTTTATTCATTTCAAGAGACAAATAGTTCAGCTGTGACTGACAACAGTTCCAGGCATTGTCTAAATTAAAGCTGAAGTATAAGTGTGGTCTGATAACTCTCACCCACATATTGTGTTAGTACTTTTTAATGGGTTCATCAGCCTTGTCGCTGCAGGTCTCGTGCTTTAGCTTCAGAGAGGAAAGCACTAGGCTGCAGGGAGGTGCAGGGATGGGATGGGCTGGGATTGGCTGGGGGGAGCAAGGGATGGGGGAAGCACTTTGTCCCTTAGTTTGCATCCCTCCTGAAGCTGCCAGCCCTGAAATAATGGCCCAGGAAATTGGCCATAGGCAGGTTTTGCTATGCTCAGTGCCCAGGGACTTGTCAGTGTTGGGGAAGTGGTGAGATGGATTGGCACAGCTTTTCATCCCTCCCTACTTCATTTCTTTCTGAATAGCAATTAATGTGGGAGTGGAAAAGTATAAATTTTTATAGACTGAAAGCTTAAATTCAGAATGAAACCAACTTGTACGCTGGATTGTTTAATTGATTGCAGATGAATGCTCAGAGACTGAGCTTGGGGCAGCAATAGATGTATGGACTTGATATGGTTAAAAAGGACAAAAAATTTCTGCAATTCCTCTTGCCTTTTTCCATCTGAGCCTGACACATTTGTAGAAACCTTGTCAGTCAGAGCAGACTTGTTACTGAAACTAGGCTCCAGGTGCTACCCAGCACTGGAGTGATGGAGGGCATTTCCCATACCCCCGGAGTAGACACGGTGTAACTGGTAAAACTCCAGAAAGATCAAATGTACCTGCTGTGCCATAGCAAAGGTAGCTACCTGCAATGGGAGTGGAAGTCCTCAGAAAGGCATTCTCGTCAAGTTTCCTTGACAGAGCTCACCCCTTTCCCTCTGGGTGTCATTTTCTGCTGTGTTTTATTGACATAGAAATAACAAAATATAAATAAAGGTGGCTTTCGTCATCCTCACTGCGGCATAAATCATGGGGTGCAGGGTTGGGGCCCAACTCTGGAGCGGCTCTGTGGGATTGGGTGGCTGTCACTGGGTCCCTCAGTGTTCCCACATCTCCCTGAAGGACAGGGATGTCCCCGTCTCCCCCCACGCACGCCGCGTAAACGCTAAACACAAGCAGGCACAAAGATGCTCCAGAAACACAACCGGTTTGTGTGGCGGCATGGGAGAGCGAGCAAATCCCCTGCAGAAGATGCAGCGCAGCTGCCCGTTCCGGCCAGCGGCCCCGGCCAGGCTTGGCCCCGCGTGTCCGTGCCCGGGCCCGCTGGGCAGCGGGCCGGCTCCCGGGCCGTCCCCCGCGGCGTGCGGCACGAACAGCCCGGGGCCGCGCAGATGGCTCCCTCCCGGCCGCGGGGCCCCGCTCTTCTGGGAGCGAGCCCCGCTGAGACTGCAACAACAGCAACCCGGGAGCCGGGCAGATGGTCTGCTGCCGGCCGCCAGGATAATTGCATCAGCTGGTTACTCCTGCAGCCAGCGGAGCCTCCTATTTGTACCGCTCTGAAATGATCCCGATTTGTTTTCCTTCTTCTTTCCCCCCCTTCCCTGCCTTGTTTAAATTTATGTAATTTTTGTGAGGGATGGGCTAAGGCCGGGGGGCGGCCATCTGCCGGAGGTGCCGGTGCTGGGGTCCCTCCAGCAGGCAGGCACCTGACCGGTCGGGGGGCACTGCTGTGGCCTCCTGCTCCTGCGCCGCGCGTCGCTCGGGGCTCGAATGAGGTCGCAAAGAGGAGAGCTGGACCAGCACGACCCTTTCCAGCCTTGGTGGTGCACTGCAGTCTCGGTCCGCGTGCAATACGTCTGCCAGCCTCCACCTAAATTGCTCCACATAGCCGAGCTGCCGCTCCCTGGAGCACGCCAGCCCGAGGTCTGAATACTGCAGCAAACCCCCTCGGGTCCCGGCTCGCTGCCTCCCCCTCGCTGGGTCGGCACCTCGGCGCTGCTGCGGCAGGAGGGCTGCCGAGATGTCCGCTGGCGCTGCTGGGGCGGCTCTGCAGCCCTGCTCTCTCGCCTGCCACCTTCGCTCCTCCTTTTGGGCTCTTGCTTCACAGACAAAAGATCTGCCTCTTCTAATCGGGGACTCTTCTGTTTACAGGGATGGCTGACAGGTGTGGGCTCCGCTGACTTTCTAAGACAAAATATTTATGGCAAAGGGTCCCTGGAGATGGCTGGATATCCCCTCTGTTGTGTTCCCAAGTGTCTGTCTCGGTGCTTCTGTGCATCTTGCTCTGGGTTCGGTGCGGTAGGGGCCAGGAACGATGAAGTGGCGCCTGCTGTTTGCTCTGGTTTTAGCTCTCAGCACGGCACAGGTAGTTACAGTAGTGCTGATCTCAAGTTGCTACTGACCCAGAGGTCCTGTAATCCCCAATAGTAGTAGGATTAGATTTTTGTCCAGCCAAGTCCTCTTTTCCTTTTGCTTTTTAGTTTTTTTCTACTTCTGCAATACTTTATGCCCTGGCTAACATACATTCTGCCTCCTCCGTTGACTTTGCCTGGGTATTCCAGCTCCTAGGAAAGACTTGCCCTTCTTTTGGGTGAAGCTTGTCGAGCTGGCCCTCCCCTCCGTGCTCTCCTACCTGCCCCTTTGTCCTTTTTTGTGTGCGAGATTGATTTCTGTTGCTCTGAGCCTGTGTCTATGCCCCCTGCTCTCATTAAGCAGACAAAATCTCTCACTTTGCTTTCTGGGTGCACGACTGATTTCTCTGGGGTAATTTTAAGACTTTTGTTTGTACCCATCTGTCAGACTTTTCCACTGGCATTAAATGTGTGAAATTTGTGGAGTTCAACTGGCTGCTGTGTAACGCTGCTAGTGCTGAGCTTCCCATTGGTGTTTCAGAGAGGGATGGGACATATGGATGCAATAAGGGTTCTTAAAGCACTTGATAAAGTCCATCCTTACGAATGGGGAGGGACTGGCCAAACTACACAGCTTAGTTACTGCAGCACTGTGGTGAGTTTAGTTAACAATGTGGTGTACTGGTATAAAATCGCTACCTTGCCCAATCCTGTAGAAGTCCTTTATCTGCCATAAACTCCAAATATGCAGCTGCTGCTATTAAACCAAAACTTTGCAAATCTCCTGTTGGGCTCTTCAGGATCAGTTCTTGTTTCTTATTTTTTTCCCTTGAGTCTGTAGGTCTGCATAATTATATGTATTTTTGAAAGCTCTAACTATGCCTCATTTAAACTTCTGCAAGCATCTTTGTGTAAGGTCAATTAAATGACTGCAGAAGAAAATTATCAAAAAATGAAAGAAGGGAAATGTGCATTTACTCAGATGGGACTTGCAAGCCAAGCAAAATGTTGTGTTAGCCCAACAAATGGGTTATTTAAGCAAAATCCTACCAAGACAAACATAAGAGAGTCAAGGCTAAGTGAGTTTTGAAGCAATACAGGATGTGACCCTTTCAAGTTCAGTAATCAGGATTGCACAGGTTGACAAGATGGGCCTGACTTTATGGTCCACGTGAAAATGGCATTGGAAGGACCCTGATAAAAGCACTCTGATCTTGTATGTTTTGAGTACTCCCCCCACAAAATTCACTTTGGGGTTTGAACAACTGCACCACTGGATTCTTTTATTTACACAATTTACTTGAGTAGTGCCAAAGAAGTCAGTAACAATGATGTTGGTAGAGCTCTACAAGAGGGAGGATGTGGTGTTGTACCCTGAAGAAGGCGCAGGCGAGGGTGTTTTCTCCTGTGGTCACAGGTGTCCAGCTCTAGGGAGGAACCAGGCTCTGCCCACCCCTGTGCCTTGCGGGGCTGTGCCCTTGTTCCAGCACGGCGTGCAGCAGCATCCGGCCCTGGGACAGGGGACAGGCCCCAGTGCTGAGCCAGCATGGGGGCCTGTGGAAGCACAGAGGCCTTTGGAGAGGAAAAGCACAGATGCACTCACGGCTTTAACGCTCTAACTGCGTTTCAAGGAACTGATTCTGCTGCACTGAATTAGATTCCTGTTTAATTTCCATCCAAGTTAAAAGCAAAACTTGTAAGTAACTGGATTGGGCCCAGTGTGCTCACAGTCCCTCTGCTGCTAATCAAAAGCAATACTCTGTTGCTAATTTGAGAATTTTTTTTTAAAGCAGCTTAAAACAAAAGGAAACTGTCGCATCCTGAGTGATATCCTGTGTGCTATAGCAGTGTTCTTGCTGCTCAGTGATCAGAATTTCAGCTTAAGGGAATGAAATCCAATCCATGTAAAAATGCATTTTCTTTGTGGCGATCTTGTACTATTGCACAAGGTATTTTCTGATGGCAAAATGCAAATCTAAAATCTATATCCAAGTGAACAAAAAGATTAATTAAATTAGCTGACTGGAAGAAATTCAGAGGACACTGAGTTACTGGTTTGATTTTAGTGAATTCATTTTAATATGTGAGATTACATTTTTAATACTTGAAATCATCACAGTGTTTCATGGTGCAGTTAATTATTTCTCAAATTGTGTATGTTCAAGACCACTAATTTGGCATCCAGTGCTGCCTGAGTGCTGATGTGCTCTCTGCCATCGAGCGCCCCCCACTCGCAGGGAGCTGCAGTGCCCAGGCTGTCCAGTCCTTCCAGGCATCTTTGAGGGCTACAACTTTTGGCTTGGTGTTGTTCCTGGAGGGTTTGGGCAAATGTCTGTCCTGGGCAGCGCTGTTCCTGCCTGAGCAGTGGCAGGGAGTTCAACAGTGAGCCACAGCAGGAGGTCTGAGAACCTTCTAGGGGACGGCAGCAAAATTCCTGTCTGTGCCACCCAGGAGCTGGTTGATTATTTTTTTTTTTCTTTTCCTTTTTTTTTTTTTTTTTTTTTTTTTTTTTGTTTTGTTTTGTTTTGTTTTGTTTTTTTTTTTTGTTTTTTGTTTTTTTTGGCAGCCATCTGTTGTGCTCAGCTTCCTTGGCTTGGGGAGATGAGACTGCTGATTCCCAAAGTGGCCAGGAGGGAAGAAAGTCAACAACTTGGTTCCCTGCCCGCCTGCAAGGGTGGTGGGACTGGCAGGGTGGCTGGCCAGGTGGGCACTGGTGGCACGTGGTGCCTTCTAGCTTTGTCCACCCCAGGGAGAAAATCTGCCCAGCACTCTGGATTGCTCATTCTTATGTGGTGTGAGTGGCCAAATGACAGAGAGGGAACAAATGGGAGTTTTGGTATCTTGGCAAAATGCTCTGCAACCTACCAAACATGCCCTCCTTGCAAACCCAGAGCCAGAGAGAGGCCATCAGCCTGCACTGCTCCTGTCCTACATGGCTTCTGGGTGTAAAGCACAGCAGACCTTGGGATTATTTCCCTAACACAAGTGAGCACATGAAACCAAAGGCATTGATCCAAAAAGTGCTCACGTAGCAGGTTTTAATGAGAGCAAGTATGTTTCACCGCTATAGTGTTTTACCCCTTAGTTGTGCTCAGAGCTGCTGGAGCCTACTGTGCTGACTTTGGCTGTGGCACTTCTGTGTGACCACAGGCCTGAGTGTCCTTCAGCATCTCTGAGTGAGCCCTGCCTGTGGAAAGAGGCAACAGCTACAATTAATTTGGCTCTGCCCACAGCATCAGGGGGTGATTTACTCCCATCTTTAGTATTTGAAGTCAAACTTAATGAAGATAGGTATGTTGACTCCTCTCCTTAGTTGTTTTATTGGTTTTCAACCTGGGTATATCTGTTAAGGCGTATATATTTGCTTTGTTACCACAAAGTTAGCAGTATGGTTAATTTTTCTGTTTTATACTTGATATTAAACTGCTATATAGCTTAAAACACCTGGAGAAAGCAAATCAATCTTCTAGAAATATGCTAAATAACATTTTTTATTAAGATAAAAAGAGCATTAAAAGGGAAGAGGAAGGTGCTGCCTGTGTTAATATAAATGTGGGTGAGTGTGTGTTAGCCCACAGGAAGCAATGTGTGCATTATCTGGGGTGGGTTTGGTGGATGCTGAGGATGTGGAGAAGGGAGGAATGGTGAGCAGCCTGGCTGCCTGGTGGCTGTGCCCTGGCACCCCTGCCCATGCAGGCAGGGTCATATGGCTGCTCCTGCCAGGCTCTTCTTCCAGCAGTTTGCTTTCAGCACAGCAAGGACTACCTGCTGGGAAGCAGGGAAAGGGGATTTCTGTAAGGTTACAAACAAGGCTGTTTGTGTGGGTACTTTGGTACTGTTTTATTTATTATTTATTCCTTCTTGTCTATTAAGTTAAAAAGTGTAAATGTTTAGCAATGATAGGGTGGGGAACCACTTGAAATACTGTTGCAACTCTTGAAGGACAGTATTTCTGGTTTTGAAGCTTCAGCTGTCAAAGCAGGACAATGTAAGAGAATTCATCTGCCCCAGGTGACTATCCTGCCTTGCCATCCCAGCTGTAAATTGGGGTGAAAATGAGCCTTTGTCCATTTCAAATTTCTGCCTGGCAGGACCAATTGTGTATCTAATAAACCATCTTACTGGAAAAGTCGACTGTAGCCAGGAAGTGACTTTTAAGTTTTGAGAAGTATTTGTTGGCAGTGTAAAACTTGATTGCAAAATAAAGAATTGTAAATAGATCCCCGAATCAGATACTCTTGCTAGGAGAAAAAAAAAAAAAAAGATTGCAGATGTGTACAAACATATGTAAACATCTAGGTATATTTATGCTGTGAATCTGTGTTACTTCCTAAACCAAACCTCAAACAAGTACATCATGTTACTAGATGCCTGGCTGGAGACACCACTGAGCTGATACACATTAGAAAAATAGCATTCTGGGTGGTTAGCACAAGAAAGATCCATGTTTGGGATAGATTTAGCTGTTTCCTCAAGATGTAATGAAAATTATCGGTGAAAGCTTTGACATCTAATAATGGTTCAGCCTTCCATGCAGGCATATTCACTTTGGCTCTTGAACCTCTGTCCTTTTGTCACTTCATGTTGGACACACAGACAAAGGCTGAGAGTGTTGTCCAGGAATGATAATGTCCTTTGGGGGTGGGTAGAGGAAGGGATGCTATGAAGAATGTTTTTCTCCTTGGGTTTGTGTGCTTAAATGTAGATCATCAATAGCTCTCTCCAAAAGTACAATTGTTCTCACTTGTGGTTCTCCCTCATCATAGTGCAGCCACAGTGCTGTGGATAAGTGAGGCTGGGTGGTCAGAAAGTGTATTTATAGCCAGTGTTTCATGTTCTTGTCCAATATGCAAATGTAGATTTAATTAAATGAGAAATAATTTTTATTCGTTACTATCTGTGCCTCCAGAAACAGAAGCCCTTCAGGATTAAGCTCATGATAAAACATAAATAATGGAGATATTATTGTATTTGCTTTATTTACTTATTTTCTTTAGAAATGAATCTTATGTCAGACTGGGTAACTCTCAGCGTTGTGTTTCCGCTTCCCCTGCTCCCTGGGATCCCTTGGCAGGACCTGCTCCTGCAGAGGAGCCGAGTGTCCCCAGGCAGCAGAGATCAGCAGTGTCCTGTGGGGCGGTGGCACCTGCAGTGCCAACACCCTCTGCTCCAGAGACCAGGAGCAGGAGGGCAGCACCACCCCTGGCAAAGATGTGCTTCCTCCTCAAGGGTGCTTAGGAGGAGCTGAAATTGGCCTAATGAAGGTGGGCAACCAGGAATTGCTTCTGGGAAGCAGTGGGAGGATCCAGACTGACAAATGATTTCAACAGGATAAACACATCACTCTCTAGCAGTCTTCTCATTTGGGAGCAGGTCCATCTTTTCTTCCCTCAGTTAAGCTCAATTAAGTGTAGAAAAACAAGATCTATCCTTTTCTTCTTAAAATTTGCAGAATGAAAATTAGGCAGATAGGTAAGGCTCTTATTTTTCCTGTCTGCCCTGTGGGATGTTTTCAGAAAATGTTCATAATATATGTGTAAGCTGCTTTCCAACTTGCTGGTAAAAGATTTTACTTTTTCACCTCTCAGATTTTATTAAATTTGAATTTTTGTTCTCATTTCAGTCCATAAAGGTACGAATGACTTTTTTGAAAGCATATGCTTTCTGGCATTTGAAATGAATTATTTCCAATCCCTGTTAGGTTAAAAATAAAATAATCTGACTTACATATGTGAATTGGACTCCAAGGTTTAGGAGAACATAGAGTGGCAGGAGGCAATGGCACAAATTGTTGGAGACTAATTCCATGCTATGTGTTTAATGTTAAATATTTTGTGAGCATGTGGATCCTATAGCTTGATCAAAGCCTATTCATTATACTCTGTGAATGAAGAGTTAGTGTTAATAGCTGGGGTAAAACATGTTTCTAGCTTTGCTTTTTTTCAACAGTCAAGTAAAAATTATCCTAATGTTTTATTACAGCAAGAGTTGTATGATATTTTTTTTCTTGTTAAATTTCTGTGCTGTTTCCACCCTCTCCCCCAGTGGCAATGTTGAATCTTGTTTTATAAGAGGAGGATCATTACGTATAATCAAGTAATTTAAACAAACAAGGAGACGTATACTGTAATATAAACTTGCTGAAATGAAAAGCTGCTGTTCCAAACCATCACACTGTATTTGAGTTATTAAAAACTCTCTCATTTTGGTTTGCAAACAGCCCTGGCTGCCAGAAGTTTGGGGGTTTTCACTGATCGCTAACCTGTTGGCTGGTGCTTTGATGACAGCACAACAGTAATGGAGGTATTAATCTGTCTTGTTCCCAGTTAAACTGTAAAGGATGTTAACTTGCTGTCTTTGAATAACGTGGTACTACAACCCCAGCTATTTCAGCACTCTGCAGCTAATGACCCTTCAGAAGACGCTATTGCCTACACAGCCAGCTGTGGGGGCTTATTTTCAGGAGGTACAGACACATGAGGCCTGTGGAAGGGGCACTGCTGCTGGAGCAAAGGGCATTTTGAAAGGTATCTCTTAAGTTATGGATTTGGAGGCATGGAAGGTTAGTTTTTTCACATGCACTTGTTTGAGGGAAATAAAAAAACAGTGTTTGACAAAGATGCAGCCAACTTCAGCCATTGATTCCTGCACTTCCTCATGGTGGGACATCTAAGGTGTGGGGAAGGAAGGGTGAAGCTGGAAAGGGGATGCTGGGGATGAGCTGATGTACTTTCTTCCAGCTCTGGAGTTGCTTTCCAAATCCTCCCCTCCCCTCTGGTCATTTCAGAGTGTGTGTCACATTTCTGAGAGTACCCAGTAAGCAGTTGGACTGTACACCATTACCCTGCTCCCTCTTTTATGGTCTCGTTACTTCTATGTAAATAAGTGATGAGTCTGGTTAGAAGAGAAAGCTTCACTCCTGATTCCACTGATGCCAATAGCTCCAAAACAGACTTTTTAAAGCAATCTCCAGGTTCAGCTGAGTTGGAGTAAGTTTGGTTTTTTAAGAGACTGATAAGTGGTCTTGAACAGAATTTATCATATAGGCATAGATGTGGAAAAAAAAAAAATTAATCAAAAGTGCACTAACTTATTTAAAATGCAAGTGTGAGTGAATGTCTGTAGATGATTATTTTTAGAGCAGAAGATTGGTTTTTGTTTTTTTGTTTTTTTTT
>WAAG01078381.1:99289-148798 GCA_013390105.1 Tichodroma muraria
TTTTGTTCCTCAAGGTTTAAGGTATTAGAACGAGTGTTAGCTCTGTCAGGTGTTCTGTACCCTGAAAAGATGAACAAAAATGTCCAGGCTCAGTTCCTGCTTCAGCAAGAGCCACTCACATATCCTATTTTGAAAGCTGGTTAGTAAAATTCCTTGCCAAAATACCAAACCCTGACTTTCAAGTAGGACTTTAGATGCTGTATAATGTTAAATACCTCAAGCTTTCTAGTCTTTTATATGTTGGAGCTGTTGGTGAACAGGCATGGAGAACGTGCTGTTGCTCTGAGCACTACGAAACCAACACACCCACCTTGGTGCCAGGCTGTCTGTTGAAGTGAGAAGTGTGCTAGTGCAATGTTCCTCATCTTTGGAGTAAAATGTTCCAAGTTTATCTGAAAAGATGTGTAAGAACACACTCCATCCCCCTGAACCTGAGTCCAGGAGATGATTTTAGTAGTCTGTAGGGAAATGCCGGTTGAGGTGTGCTCAGGGCTGCCCAGAGGCAGTGCAGCGAGTTAAGCTGTGGCAAGAGCTCACCAGCAAAGTGCCAACACTAACCAGTGCACAAGGAGGCAGCCTCTGGCATGGGCAGTGGGGGCTGATGCCTAAGGACTTCCATGGGAAGAGCTGGAGGTCAGGGACATGGCATTCCGAGTGTAACAGAACTGCAATGACTGCTGCATGCGTTTAGAAGAAACTTTTTGTCTGCTGCTTCCTAGACAATCACAGAACCTTGCCTTAACAAAAAAGAATGATTTCACATTTTTAGGCAGATTGCTTGCATGATGGAGGAGAAAGGGCATCTGCGCCTTCATCGATTTCAGCGTTGCCTTGCTGATCAATAGGAAGTTTCCTACCCGCTCGAGTGGCGCTCACCTCAGGAGCCCGTGCTTGAAGCCAGTCAGCGCTAATGCCGAGGGGCGCTTCCCAGCGCACGCTGTGCCCGTAACTCGAGGGGAGGAAGGGACGGCGGCGGGCGAGCCCTCTCTGCCGCGGAGCTGTTCGGGCACTTCATTCCTCACAGCGGCTCAAAGCGGTTTCTGTACGGATGCGGGCCTGGCCAAAGCAGGACTGCACCGTGAAACGCGAGTAAGCATGGCCAAGCACAAACACAGCTTTCATTTACCACACGATTTCCATAAGATTCTACCAGGAGATCAAAAACACACCCCAGCAACATCTCATTCACAGGGAAAAATAGAAGTGCAGGTAGGAAATACATTCAGCTGTCATAAAAATTTGTAGAGGAACTCTGTTTCACTGACCCTTTGGCTATGGATGAATTTTGCCTGGAAAAAAACCCATTAGTTCAGCTAAGTGGCCCTGTTTGTCTTGACCATAAATTAATTATCTCAGCCTTTTTCATAATACTTAGGTTGGAAGGAAGTTCTTTGTTTTAAAAGATAGATATTTTTGTGCTGGTATTTTTTTTTTTTTTTTAATCTCAGTTTGGCTTTTATTTAGGGAAGTAGGGCTATTTTTATTCTTCTTTCAAGCCCCATTCATTTAGTCCACTGAAATTTAAATACAAAACTTAATGCAAGTTGTATTTCTTAAGTAAACTTCTATCAACATACAGGCTTGAGCCACTTGTGAAAATCCCCACACCCTGTTTCCGAGGCTTAGCAGCACTAGTAGGAGATAGGACTTGGGGTTTTGGCAGTCTTCCTTGGGACAGAAGACTAGAAATCAAAACAAGCAAATAAATATGACAAGGAAATGTTGCAGAACACAAAGCCCTGACAGGAACACTTGTACTAGAGGAGCAGACACAATAATGCTGTTTGCCTCCAAGAAAAGATGTTCTGAGTTACTGTTATTCCTCATGGTCTCTGCCTCTAGCAGAGGCATTTTAGCAGCTCTGGAGGCAGAGGCTGAAAGGGCTGGTGGCCTTATGAAGGGGGTGTGTTTGCTTGTGCCCTCTTTTGTTCTGTGCATTCATTGGGAATCACTGTCCCAAGCATTGCATTTACTTTTAAAATGGGCATTTCCTTTTCATGTCACAGCTATGCATTTTGCTGGTTCATTCCCTCCTGGCTCCCCCAAAATTGTAAAAATTAGTGCTACTGAGACTGTTATGAAGTACTCACTTGACACCTGCCTTGGATTTTTGTGTGGTGACATTGGCACAAGCGTGTGGACAGGAGCAAATGTGCATTGACACTAGCATGGGCAGGGGACATTTGCAGAAGGGACATGACCATGCAGTTAAAGCAGCTAAACCCCCCTCCATGGCTGGCTGGAAAATCCTGTGGGCTCCTGCAGGAGAGGTTTGCTCAGGCTTGGGTTTAGTTTTGCTTTGGTTGCATCGTGCCTGAATATTTACTCTTGGTGGAGAGCAAGATAAGTACGTGTCCCTTCAGCATTTTATGAAACAAAGTAATGCAGATATCTATAAGTGAGACATGACATGAAGCGTACAGATAGTAAGTTTGGAATAGTTCTGGGAGTTAAGAATTTACATGTCTTTATTAATTATTAGATGTTATTAGTGAGTGACTAAGGAACTGGGAAGCTCTAAGCGTTCTTTTGAAGTAGTGTACCCAAATTAGGCTAAATAAATAAATAAATCTAAAAATGTTGGGGAATGTCTGCTCTAATGAATTTTCTAAATACACAAATCACACTTATTAAATCAGTGGATCTTTTAACTGTAAAAATATTATTACTGTTACACTAGGGAAATCCATTCAGAATTATAAAATATTTGGAAACTCTTGTTTCATTTCAGTGGAAGGGTTGTACGTTTAATAGGAATAAAAAGAAAAAAGTATGCTTTGGGATAAAGTTTTAAAAGTCAGCTTTCCCCCTTTCTTTGTGTGCCAATTTTCAATAAGAACTGTGTTCTCCTTTTAGTGTTGTTTAAAATAAACTACACACATAACAAGAAGTTGAATTTTTTTTTTTATGGTATGTTAGCACTAAGGACAGGTTGTTAAGGGGTTATAAAAAATATTAGTTTCCACTTTATGGTGGTTGTGTTGGTTTTTCTGCAAATTAAATTTGATGCTACAAAGGGCTATATGTGATACATACAACTTTCTCTCCCTCATTGTAATTTCTATCACCTTAATGCAGCCAACAAAGCCTGTCTTTCTAGTGGAAGAATCTCAGCTGGAGAAATCCCTTCAACCTGTGTAATAAAATTCTGCAGTAGAAGAGTGAGGGGCATCCACTCCCATGAATCAAAAGGAGAAGGCAGAATTCTCCATGTATTAGCTTTGCTCCTGCTTTTCTTTATCCTTTCATCTATGTTTCACTTTACGTTTTATACCATTTGTGTGTTTCTTCATCAAAACATTTAAGCTCATGTACAAATAAGAAAGACTTTACTGTTAGTGTTTAAGAGGCAGTACAGAAGAGTATATTGCTTTACTATTAAAATACAATTTATGAACTAGAAATGATCATAGATGCAAATTTATACTTTGCACATTTTTTTTTCTTAATAAGAATATGTATATTTTCATCTGGGGAGAAAGCAGCATTAAAATGAGTGAGCCTGGGGAGTATTGCCACACACACAGGCACACATACACACACACTTGCATACACAAAAGAGCCACAGTGAGGGATTGCTGGAGAAACCAACTCCTACCAATGTCTGGCAAAACCCAGCTCTCTCCAGAAGAGCTGGAGCTGGGCTGGCCAGGGCCTGAGCCCCTGTGATGGCCTGGGACAGCAGCAGAGTGGGAGCACTGGCAGCCTGGGGTGCTCAGTGCTTCAAAACTTGGCCTTTCTGAGGAGCGGAAAAGGGGGAAATAACACCACTCACCAGATGGGTTTTTTCAAGCCCTTGTAGCTCTACTTAAAATGGCTGGTCAGGAAAAGCCTCCTCTCTTTTCCTTTTTCTGTGCTACCTACGCTGCAAACAGTTTACTAGTGAAACAACTTCCAAGTTTGAAGGATTTGCAATAAAAATTGTTGTGTTTTTTTAGGCTGAGGTGTGGAAATCTGGTCAAAGACTTCTTTTCAGCTGTGATTAATAGCCCTGGGTGCTGAATGGGGTGTTTGTGGAGGGGAGTGTGATACTAAACAAAGTGTTTGGTACAGCAGCTCTGCTCCTGCTGGAGCTCACTGCAGCTGGGATGAGGGATTTAGGCATAATGTAGTAAAACCTGCTTTGAAGAATTATGGAGTAAGAGACTAAAAGTAAGACTGGAGTTGGTTGTGTACTTTACAATTTCAACAGTGTCCCTCAAGGTAGTTTCTTGCTGTTTAAATAATTTTCTGGGTTTTTTATCATATTTGCAGGTGTGAATTTTTCATTGGTATTAAACGCTTTATCTCAAACCTAGGTCTGAAAACTGGGGTTCCCTGCCATCTGTAACTGCTCAGTTCCTGTGAAATGGGAGACGTTACCTTGGCTTCTGTTGGGTCTGGATG
Source organism: Tichodroma muraria (assembly GCA_013390105.1). Taxonomy (NCBI): domain Eukaryota; kingdom Metazoa; phylum Chordata; class Aves; order Passeriformes; family Sittidae; genus Tichodroma; species Tichodroma muraria. The sequence goes on from WAAG01078381.1 coordinate 103,676, forward strand.
AAATCAGTAGTGGAAAAACAGCTGTGGAGTGGAACTTCATTTATGGTGATGATGAGATGAGCTGGAGAGCTGACATTAGCTCCTTGTTGAAGGGAAGGGAGAAGGCTATGTGCTGTCCATGGCAGTAGGGTCTGAAGGGCCTGTGGCTCTTGGTCTAACCCTAGCAGGTGGGATGGTGTTGTTTTTGTGAGTTTTTTATTACGGAACTGCACGTGGTCGGATGGATTTGACTGAGCAGAATGCAGAAGGGTGATCCCCATTAGTAGCAGTGGGGACCAGCCTGCAGTTTGAGACAGGGTGTATTCAGTCTGCTGGTGTAACTAAATCTCTATGTGCTTTACCAGAACAAGAGGCAGTGTAAGGAGTTGTGGCCCCTCTGCTCATCTGCAGATCCTAGTTACCTGCTTCCATTCCTCCTGGGTTTGGTTCCTGTTTCTATACGTGCAGATTATTTTCAGAACATTCCCCTTTCTGTCATTAGCCTGTGTGAGGTGTTAACTTTTTAATTCTCATTAGGTGTCTGAATACAGGGCCAGCACAGGTAAATTTATTAGGTGTCCTGCCTATAAAGAAACTTTATAGCCCTGATATAAAAATAGTGCTCTTCCCTGTCTTTCCCCTGCCCTTTTTTTTCTTTTCTTTTTTCTTCCCCAGAGAAGTAAAGTTTGCAATGAATCTGACTTTGTGAGACACTGCATTCTCTGTGCAAAGCCCAGTATTTGAATTTCATGGTGCTTTGACTTGGTTTTGAAACTTCATTTCATTGCAGCCCTTTTGTTATGTTCACGAAACAGTCAAGGTCTTTCTGGCATCCCTTTGGCCTGTGCCATCCCCTCCAGCTGAACTCTGCCACGTGCAGCTTGTCTAGGCCAGCTGCAATGTCTGCTGTCTTCCAACACACAGCCCCAGGTGTTTGCAAACATTGTTTTGGGTGGTACCTGAGATTTGTGTATCTTCACTCAGTATCTGTGCTCAGGAGTGCGTAGGGGGTAGTGGAGCCTTCACAGTACAACTTCTAAACCTGGAGCTTGGAGGAAGGTGTAAGATATTGCAATTATTTGAGTAACACCTTTGCTATTGCACTTGCTGACCTCTCTCTGGTCCGTTACTTGCATCATCACCACCATCATCTTGTCTTTGGGTAAGCTCAGCCTGCTTTGGCGTTTCTAGCAGATCAAAGGATCACTTCACAACCTGCAAATTCAACTCATAGATTTGAAGTCCTGGCCATGAATTGGAGAGGTGTTAATCTTCCCTTTATCTACTTTCCTTGCTTCGGTTTGGTAGGGTTTCAACAAGTAAATGCTTCTGTCATCCAGTTGCATTACAAATGGAAAAAAATATTTAAACCCTTGGTTGCTGAAGTAAAATCTGTGATTTTATGAGCAACGTAGAGAATGCTGGATTCACCTGTTTTGTTTCACTTGAGCTTTAAAGTGCCTGCTTGCTCATAGTAGATCTATTTTTGAAAGAAGGTGCAGACACTATGGTGACAGTTGCCTTAGAAATGCATGTAACAGTGCAGAGAGGAGGGTGCCCACAGGCAGCCAGTCCCCTGTCCCTGGCCGCAGGAACTGGCCACCCTGCGCCCCATCTCCTCGTGTATCTCCACCTCCCTCACCACCCCTGCCTGTGTGTGGTGTGGGCTGGGGCTCAGCCCAGCTGGGGCAGGTGAGGGCAGGGGCTGTGGGTGCTCCCATCCATTTCCAGTGGAGCTCATGGCAGGTGATGGGCCTGGGGGTGCAGGATGTCAGTGGGAGGTGAGTGCCAGGCAGGAATGGGCCATCAGCAGGATGGGTTGAGCTGGATGGGGTGCACTCCACCAGTCTCGTGGACGGGCAAACTCCCGGCAGAAGCAGCAGAAGAAACCTCTACATTTCTGAACATTTTACAAACTAAATACTATGTATTGCAATTAAAAGAAAAAAAAATCCACCCTGCCCTTTGGGGATTAACATTTGATGACAAGCTATAAGAACCGTCAGTGAGACTGTTGATCCCAAATATATCATGGGGTGTCTGTGGGCCCAGTTTTAAGAACTACAAGCTTAATGTATTGCATGTATAAGATGTTGATCTTGACGGCAACCAGAAACATTGACTGCATTTTATTACACCTAACCCTTGTATTTATTTACATAATAGATTTGGATGGGAAATATCTGTCTCCAGTGAAGTATGTGAATTAGAAACACAAAAACTAAATATGAGCACTGGGAATAAATACACCCTGGCTTGTGAGTCAGGTGTGCAGTCTGTGGGAAGGGCTGTGATTAGCCATTATGTATGTCCTACAGTCTTTCTTGTCTTACCGAGATGAGATTTTTATTTACAAGGCTCCCTTTCTCTGGCTGCAGTTCCATTAAGTTTTGCTGTAGCATTGGAAGAGGCAGGCCCGTTAGCTGCACACAGATTTACTGTGCGAGTTTAAGCTAATGGATACTTATCAGGCAGGCTGTATTTGGTGATCGTCCATCATTTGCTCATTAAACAGTGTATCTAAGTGATTCTCATTTCCTCCCTGCCATGTCTGGAAAGGAGGAAACTAGACACATTACGATGGAATATTAATGTCCTGGAGGATTTAGCCACCCATAATTAGATCTCCTTTGCATAAACCTGCTAGTGCTACCTTATTTTGTTGTTTGTCTTGTTCTCCTTAATCACCTTCACATCGTTTTCTGTTCCTAACGATCTTTTTTTCAGTTTCCCTTTGTAATTCTATCCCATTTGTCTCATCCTGCTTCCTCTTTTTTTCTTGTTTTTTTTTTTTTTTTCTTTCTTTCTTTTTTTTTTTTTTCTTTTCCTTGACCTAGTGAGCACAGCAGTCTGGGTTTCCCCACTCCTCCCTCCTTCACACAAAAAGGCTGACTTTGCCAGCAAAATCCACAGTCTCTGCCAAGCCCTATTACTGACTTAGGAGAAAAGCAGCTAGAGAACTTGTGCAAATTTAGGCTCTGAACTAGCTAAATAAGCCATGTCAGTAAACCCTCTTGTCTTATTCCCTGGCCTGCTGGCTCATGAAAGGACTAATACATAACGGTCCTATTTAAGGTGGAAAAAACCCTTGCTGGCCAAGGGCCACCAAGGCTGGATCAGCTGCTCGCTCAGGAGAGAATGGGGAGGTGGCTCTGGCGCTGCGAGCGATTGTGCCCAGGACCGTGCACGGTTCCCATGGGGGATCCCAGGGTTAGGGCATGGAAAAGGAATACACCATCGCCTCTCTGGGGATGCCCTGGTGTCTCAGTGCTCCTTACCACCAACCAGCAGGGCCAAGTGTTACTAAAGCCGAATGGAAATGATCACACGAACAAGCAAAATGCCTTGTAAACATGGGGAGACCTGAGAGGAATCCTCTGGTGAAGCTGATTTTCCAAGGGGAGCAGACTGGCTCAAGTTGCTGGTATAAAGCACACCCAGCAGCTTCTGCCAGGTCCCTTTTCACTCCCCTGAATGTCGGTACGAAGGCACCAGGGGGATTTCCCTTTCCTTTCTAGCTGCAAGGTACTGTAAATGCGTCGGGATACACTCACAGGCATCTATTCTCTGCTGACAGGCAAAGCCCCTCAAAACTTCCTGTTTTCCTGCTGAATGCGAAGGTTTCTGTGTGCACAGCGGCGGGAGAAAGCCCCAGCTGCTGACAAAGAGGGCAGCCTGGTTCCTGGAGGAGGCGATGCCTGGCTCGGGGCCGGCTCTGCGCCCTGCAGCGCTCCCGGGCAGCGGCTGCAGCTCTGCCGCAGCGCCGCTGCATTTAATAACAAACGGGGCTGCTGCTTCCCTTCCGCTGCAGATTTTTGTGTTTTGCGGACTCTTGTCTCACCGGTAAAGATGATGGAGAATCTTATCAGGGACCTTCTAAGGAGGAGAGTGGGAAAGCCTTACAGCAAACTGGGAGGTGATTGAACAGAGGAATTGGCTGGCTTCTGCTCAGAGTAGCCATTTCTAAACCTTTACCGCTGCTAGTTGTGGTGGCAGTTCCCGGGGCTGTGCAGGGCTGACCCGCTCCGGGCAGCAGGCTCCGTGGAGCAGAGGTGTTCTCCTTCAGTTTGAGGTATCAGCCTGTCTGCACCTCTCCACAGGCTGGGCTCTAGATGCACACGGAAAATACCAGGCTATTGAAAGTGTAAAGGTTGTTAACACCCTTTGTGCTCCTGCCATGCCAAGCAAGTGGAGAGTGACTGCTCTACAATCCCAAATCCACAAAGTTTTGAGCATCCTCAGCTCCCTTTGACTTTGTGGAAATGGAAACTGCTCTGCATTTTGCAGGATTAAGAGCACTGTGTCAAATCCCAGGCTGCCAGCGCTGTGGGATGAGTCACAGCACACAAGTGGTGGTCGGATGGGGCTATTCTGTGTCCTGTGCTGATTTAGGAGCATGTAATTGCATGTGATGGGAGGGATGGAGCAAAGGCTGGGTAGGACAGCAGAGTTGTGTGTCTGAAGGTGGCAAAGCCCAAAGATTAGAGAAGATCACGGAGCTCCTGCGTGCGAGTACCGATAGCTAGGGCAGGAAAACATATGATTAATGTGTGACTGGCTTACAATGCGGCTTGGTGCTGGAGGATTTCTCTAGAGGGAAAGCTGTGAGTCTTGACATGTGCGTTACAGCTAATACGTGGGCATTGGTGAGACTTCCTGGGTTTATCTGAGAGTCCGTCACCAAGAAAATCTAACCAAATCCTCCAAACTAAAGAAGTGGCACCAGCATTTTGTGCATTCAAGTTATTTTGTGCCTGGTGTTTTCTAAGGTTGCTGGCAGATGGGGGAGTGGTACTGATCCTGGATGCAGTACTTGGTAACAGCCCTGATTCAGGAAAGTTCCCCCCATCAGCTGTGGGATGTGGTTCTCATCCATTAGATTTCTCAGTAGCTCCTCACACTCTCACAGTTCCTGATGTTTTCGTTAGCAAACTATGGTGTTTTTATATTATGGGAGGTGTTAAACTGGTCCTTGTGGTCCTTGAAGCCTGTGTAATAGGATAAGGGAGCATACACATGCCATCTGAATTACTGAGGGGCTGTTGCTCACTTGTAAAGCTTGATTGCATCTAGAAATCAACATTTGGTGCAGAAGCATCTTGCTTTGATAAGGTTAACTTCTTTCCTGGAAGTGATAAAGTGTTAAATAAGCACTGTGACTGTGAATGGAGTTCAGGTAATGGTAGCCCCATAAATAGATGTTCTCACTCTTAGGGGAATGGATGCTGAATCCTTTCAGAAGTTTCTCTGAGCACAAAGAACTGAAATCTTTGAGCCTGCAGCACTCGTGACCCAGCAATTAAATAAGCATCCTTGGAGAACATCTGAGACGAGCGGGCAAAATGCAAATATTTGGCATGTGCAGGAGTGCTGTATTGTGATGTTGCCGTTGCCCACAGTTCTTCCCTATGTCGGCTGTGTGCTTCTGGCTCTTGCATTCGGGCCCCACAATCAGCTGGAGCAGGACAGAGGTCTTCTCCAGGCATGACAGCAGGGACTCCTGCGCTGGAGTAGAAGAGGGAGGGGAGGCAGATGTGTCCTTCCACTGCCAGCAGTGACCTCCCTGTGCCAGGCCTCAGGTGGGCAGTCCACAAACGTAACCATCTTTTGAGCTAACAATATTTGCGTTATTCAAATATTGTTTGAGTAACAATTTCTATGCTGCCAGACCAAGGCTATTTTCAAGTCACACCCAGCCTTCTTGAAGCGTGTCAGCTTCTTAGATGCCCCTAGATTTCAGCAAAGACACAGATGTTGCAGCAGGCACACGCTTTGGTGAGATTCCTATAACTATCTTATCGTTATCACCCAGAAGGATGTAGCTAGAAAAGTCTCTTTTTATTTTGTAGTATTTTATCTGTGTGGCAAATACTATGGATCATTTACAAAAGAGAAGAAAAATAAGTTAATGCTTTAAAATAGAAGTAGAGGGCTGTGAGTGTTGATATCAAGGTGTAGTATTGGACTTTGAAACTTTGTCTTGCCCATTTTTTTAAAATAAACTACATAGCGATTTTGACACAAAAAGTCGTGTGTTACCTCTCTGTTGGTCAGTGTGTTGCACTGTGAATATTGTGCCAAAGACACATGGAGTTGAGTGGGACCAAAATTTTGTCCTCTTGCTGTATTGTGTCTGTATTACTGAAGAAGTGAAAATAAGCATTTCCAAAGCATTTTAAGCTGATCATTCTGATGGAGAGAGCAGACAGAGACCAGAGTAAGAGTGTACTTGCATAGCAAACTTCTGTATTCCAACCATATCTTAATGTGCAGGCATACCATGTAAACTGGGCAGAAAACAGGCAGAATTTGTGAAAGAAAATGAGAAGAATCCAATCCAGCTAAAGAACATGTGAAGTGCATCTGTGAACATTCTGTCCACAGCTTAAGTGATTTTGTGCATCTTCATTTTTCAGTGCCTGGTATGAAGTTCCTCCAAAATTTCAGGAAATGCTGAGCCTTCACCATGTTGTCACTAGGATTCTTGAAAAGTAGTTAGAATTGATACAAGATCTCTAGTTGCTTTGGAAAATCAGGGTTCTCAGTCTTGAATGGTGTTGCTGTTTCCTGTGGTTTTCCCAAGCTGCAGAGTGTTTCGTGCACGTGGGTGGCTCCTGCCCACGCTGAACATCAGCCTTGTGGACCTGGCTGTCTGCACATTCAGAATGATTAACTAGCACAGACAGAAGTGTATAGTCCTTGACTTTGGTAGTTTTGAGTGTGTTTATATATATATATATATATATACACACACATGCATATATATACATATGTATATATATAAAATAAAATATATTATAGCATGTCTCAGAATATGTATTTTCCTGCTAATGAAATGGGAATTATTCTTATTTGGCAGTATATTTTGAAAGTGATTGTGTTGAATGCTTTGTATCTCTTCCCTGGCTTTGTTTTGCCCATTACCACAAGTACAGCATCTACACAGTGAATGTTGATACACATGGTCACCTGAGCCAACCTAGGTTTCAAGGAATGATGACAGAAATATTAAGAAACTGAAATTTCAGCTTAAGTGAATCATTCTCTGGCTAATGTTATGGACTAAGGGTGTTTTTGACTTCATTCTCAGCAGTGAGACATGGAAATCCCTTCACAGCCATAGTGACCAAGTCTGCTCTGGGTCCACTATGTCCTGCTAGGGAGGGCTTGCCAAGTCCTAAGGCAGTCCCTGGGGGCCTGTCCCCAGATGGGGTCTCTGGGACTCCTCTGCCCCCATGAACAGTATCATGTCCCACAGGTCTCCAACCAGCCTGGGAAGCCTTTTCCTGCTTCCCTATGGCTCCAGCAACAGACAGGTGCAACTGAGAGCAAATTTCAGCTGCAAATGCTTGGATGTTGAAGTTGACTTTAGGAGGAAGAAAACATTGTATTTCTTTCTGACTTCCATGGCTTCTGCACACTGCTGAGGTTGAGGAAAAGCCAGCGGTGACACCACTTCAAATGCTGGCTCCTTAAATAACCATTTATGTCCAGAAGATTAGGCAGCCACAGAGGAGCCTCGCAGCTCTTGGTTTTATGCCCATTATGGAGAGGGAGCAGAAGCACGTGGAATTTAGTGTCTCCCTACAATTACAGTTGCTGTCTGTGACAAAGCCTGATCACCTATTTTTTGCTTCAGCTTCACAGATACCATTTTCCATTAAACCTTTGGGGCTTCTTAATGGGTGTATAGACAGAGTCTTTTGGTCTTTTCCGGATGTGGCTGCTTTTGCTCTGTGTTTCTTCTGCCCACTGTCTAGCTGGGTGAATGGATGGATGGGCAGGTGAGGATCAAGTGCTTGAGTCAGTTGATACTGCAATTCCTCTTGGAATAGACTTGGCTGTTACTTTTTCTTATGGTTTAGCCTCTGAAAGATGATGTTTGATTAAAAGAGTTAAAGGAAAAATGGAAAAGCAAAGGGAAAGGTGGTGGTAGTGTTGTGAGCAGCAGCTGCAAGGCGACGTGTCTGTGCCTGAGCTCAGGAAGTTCTATCCCACTGGCCTCCTCTTTCCATGGATATGCAGTACTGTCAGCTCTGTGGTGGGTCTGTGCAAATAGAGGGGGAGAACCTTGAAACCATGACTGCAATAATATAAAGTGAATTTCAGTGCCGTTGCCTCCACGTGAATGTTCTCTGTCCCCTTTTCAGTCATTAGGGAGCAAAGCAAATTAATGCCAACAGAGGCTGATTCAAACCTTTGCCCTCATTTAAGGGATTCCAAAAACTGTGGTTTTGTTACGTGCTGGAGCCAGCTGCCCTAGAGCAGCTCAAGGACTGGAGCAGTCTTTGGTGTTTAACGAACGTGAAAGTCAGTGTATTGCTAAAATTGTCAATGACCAGTGCTGATCCATATACTACTCCTTGACTAGGACCAAATTTATCTATTTTATATATTTTTAGCAGACTGAGTTTTTTCAATCTCTCTTTCCAAGACAAAATGTAAAGAAATAAAAAAATCCTCAGCATAAAACTAGTAATATAAAAAAACCTCTCCAAGCAAAACAACCAAAAAGCAGTCAAGGATAAAATAAAATTAAAGCATTCCCCATGCCTGTTTTGAGTAAGGTACATGAATTTCCAACTTGGCTTATTTAGTTTTGGAACAAAAACCCTCCCAGGTGTATGTAGATTTTGATGTTAAAATGAGACATGCATTTGTGTAGGACTGAAATGATATTTTGGACAACGTGTCCAGAGTTTTTCTGTTAAGAGATAGGTCAGAATGGGAACAAGATGCTGGCTTACAGAGCACAAAATGGTGGGTGAGCCCTCAGGAGTGAGCACGTGTGAGCCAAGACGTCTCTGCCACCATCAGGGAATACGACCAATAATGGCTTCAATAAGCTTCTAGCTTTGCCTCTTGTTTTTCCTCTGTCATTCTGGAATTTAATATTATGTGACATGGCCTTTATGCTAACATAGACTCTGAAAAAAGTATAGCCAAGTCTCAAGTAAGATTTCTCCAAAGAAATGGCTGAATTTCGTGCTCCTCCATTAGTAAACACACAGATATAAGAAAACCAGAGCGGTGCCCTTCTGTGGAGCATGCATTTTTCTATGGTTTGGACATAAAATTACATTTGTCAAGGCACTGCCTATGTAAATTATATTCTCTCTTCCTAATGCCATATGATGTTACCACTAACATCAGCTTTATGCCAGAATTCTGCACTGGGTTGGGGGGAAAAATGTGAGGAAAGCATAAAATCAAGACTCTTGTGATGCAAATATCAGTGTAAATATTCACTGGAGCAGGTTGGCCTGAGCATACAGGGCTGGTCAACAGGGGTTGTGCTCGTGGCTTTGCAGTATGGTTTGGATTGCCATTGCAGAATTCTATAGAATGTGCATTTGAATCCATCATAATGTAGATGAAAGGGTGAGCGATTGTTCAGTGCATGGAGTAAATAATATTAATCAAAAAATAGAGACCTATAATTTAAATTTGTTTGGTATCAGGGTGACAGAGTGGGCAGGTGATGATGATAAACTTTTGCAATTCAAAAGAAGAATTTCTGCAGTTACTGCTTTCAAATGCCCAGTCTGACATTACTATAACCAGCACTGATTTCAATAACAGCAGGATCAGGCACTTTTTTGCTCAGCTTATTGTTGACTATTCTCTTAGTTATTCTTAAGAATGTAAGAATCAAGTGGCGTCTTTATAATTCTTGTCAGACAGAAGGTTTTAGCTACGTCACTTGCAAGTGCTGAGCACTGGCTCTGACAGCTTTCACAGCAACAAAAACAAACCTTAAAAGAAGTTATTTGTGACTGCCATATCACTGTGGTTATACATCAAAATAGTATTTTTTAATTCTGAAAAATCCCTGAAGATATCACTGGGCCCTGAATATGGCAGATATGTTAGTATGTTAGGATGACATAAGTCAGACAATTTTTCCTTCACAGGACAGTTCTTTACTATGATCTGTTGAAACATCCATTTCAAAAACAACCTCTGTTTGCAAGGGCAATTTTGCACATGCAGGTTGTGAATGTACATTTCAAATATGAATATGTACTAGGTAGTGGTGTTTAAACACCTATTAAAATGTCACATGAACTTACTGCCACCCGTTCAAGAAGAAACTGCAAACACAAATCCCTTATTTAGGTTAAAAGGTAGGAAAAATCTCTTTACTAAATTTCCACCTTATGAATTATTATATAGAAAGCAGTAAGTTCTTTCTTAGCAGTGGAGAAGTCTGTTTTAATACTTAATGTCATAGTGGACGTGTTTTCAGATGACTTTGCTTTTGAGTTGGTTTGCTTTAGCAATCACAACTTATTTTTATTCTTTTGCAGTTGAAGAGGGTGAATCTTCAGATTTTGCTTTGACCTGGGACTCGTCAGTGACTCAATCAGGTAAATATTTTAGGTTCTTCTGATTGCAAAAACTGCCAGAAAGCTGCCAGGCTTTTTACAGGAACTGTATTTTGTATGTCACATTCCTGTCTCAAATCCAAGACTACCCACTGCAACACAATTTTTATATCAGTTCCATATGGTCAATAAAATCTATTACACACAGAGACTAATATACTCTTATCCTCCAGAGAGCCATTTTTTCTTCTTGTGGGCACACTGAAACGGGTTGTGATTTCTCCAGTATAACCACTTTGAAGTTTTCTGCAATGGGCACTGTTACACATTCATTCCAATCTAATTACATAAAAGCTACTTTAATAGGAATTTTAAGCCTCGGTCTCAACTGGAATGTGTGTATTTCTCATCTCGGAGGAAATTGGAAAGTACTGTCAGGGCTGGAGAATAAAAGCGGTACATCGCCATGGTAGAAAGATTTAAAATTTGAACGAGCTTTTGGTCTGTTTGACAGTAATAAACATGTGTCTGAGGCTCGTTCATCCATGTTAGGTCACTAGTTTGAATACAAAGAGGCTCAAGAAACTGAACAGGATAAATCAAGTTTGTCTGTGTAATGTGTATTGATAACACAAGCATGAGGGTAAATGTCAGATTAGTTTGTGTTTAAAGTAACTAGCTGCATCTCAGTCACTTTGCCCCATGAAAAGATATTTTACTGTCTGTTTTTAACATTTATGAGATGCTCAGAATATTTTTGATTTTGGAGCCAGTAAGTCTATTTCTGTGCTCTCACCACATTGGACTGTGCAATGGTGTTCTCTTAAAAGCTCACCAATGATATGAAAACAGCAAGAAACTGAGCAGTAATATGAAAACCAACAATGGTGTTGCATTTCTGGTTAGATGGGTTTTGTAAGAGTCACAGGGAGCCTGGCTCCCAGGAGACACTTTCTTACTGAAGTGAGCCTCTCTCTGGTCTCAAAGGCACAAACTGCCTTTGTGTGGCACTTTGTGGCCTTTCGCTTTGTACCCACTGCGCTGTCAGATGCATCTTCTGGGGCACTGGGTGCATCTTCTTTGGGCACTCTGGCTGTTTGGAGGGGTTTGTGTTTTCAGTAGTCTTTGATAGCAAATATTGCTGCTGCTGCTGCAAACCCCCAGCTGTGCTGTCGAAGGCCCCTTTGTGCCTGGAGCTAACGGTGCATGAAAAGAGCGCTCGCCAGCTCTCTTGCTTGACCTTCATCTCAAACAGCACTGGAGTGGAGTTACCGGTGTTATCTATCACAAGTCTGGAAGTGTATTAAATTCAAAATAGGCTATGGTTCAAAACAATCAGAAAAAAAAAATTTCTGTGCACAGCAGAGTTGTTTTGGGGTTGGTGTTGGTGACTGACTATGCCTTTAGTAAAAGACAGACTGTGAAAGGCTCCTACCAAATTAGTTGAGTCTCCATTTTCCTTCATTTAATCCCACAATTGCACCTCTCATTCAAGGCGTTGGATGTGGGAGAAAATGTATTGTATACATGATTTATGGCAGCTTTAGGAAAATGTGTGTTAATTGGGGGATTTTCTTCTTAATACGCTTGGTAGCTACAAATGTCAATCTTGTATGTATATAAAGATTTAATACCCTATCCTGTCAAGTTGGGATGCAATACGTGGGACACAAGTTGCAGGTAGGAATGTGACTGAGGAACCACACAGAAAAAGCTTAAAACCCCCAAGTTTGTGGTGGTGTGGCTGTGTGGAGTCACTGGCTCTTGTGTGGTGTGGCTCCACAGCTATATTCAGTAACTGAAACCAGTCCCTCAGTCCCAGTGTGTGAGACTTTCATTATGTTCTTTTATGATCTTCCTGTTTGCATTAGCTCCAGTAGTGTGATGTTGAAGTTCAATAAAGGGTGAAAAAACATGCTTCAATTTCTTGTTTCATGCCCCTTCCTTCCCTAGCCCAAAATGACAAAATTGCCTCCCCTTCCTTGACTCCCCCAAAAGGGAAAAAAACCCAGAGGCCAAACCTGGGACTTGTTAACTCTGAAAAATTTGCCAGATGTTTCAAATTAACATATTTCTCTCCCTCTTTCTCCTGTATGTGTTTGTACATCTCTGTGTGTGCAAACACATATGAAATGACTTCTGAAAAATTCTGTTGGCACTCTGCACAGCTGCTGTGGTCTGGGGGAGTCATGGTCCCAGGGTTGGGTGGTATGTAGGAACAGCAAGAGCTGTTACAGGTAGAATGTAAACTTTAAACTTTTTAAATATATATAAATTTGTTTTTCTACTAGTGAAATAATTACATAAGTGCATCTGTGGGGGAAAAAAGGAGCTTTTGCTGCTATAATTTATTTTGGTCATTTAACCAGTAGAGGCTGTCCTGGAAATTTTTTTGTGAGCATAAGTTGAATCTGCAGTCATGGGTCTTGTCTAGGTGGCTCTGATGACCGTCTGTCCTTGGTGTGCCAAACACAGGGCTCCAAGCTCGGTGTCTCTGGGGGGGCTTCTCTGCTCCTGACACATACTGAGGGTGCACAGCCTGCACATCGCTGACCCCAGACCATGGCGCGGGGCAAGGGGCTGCTCATGGCAGCTGCTTAGTGCAGCCCATGGAAATTGGGCTGTGAACACCATGGCAACAGAAATCCTGCGCTCAGATGGGTCTGTTTGGTGATGGCTTGGTACAGGACCATCCCTTTTCCTGTGGCAGAGTGTGTGCACAAGTTGCTGTCTGCTCTGGCCTAACTGCTGGTTCCTGGTAAAATCTGCCAGGGCAAAATGCTTTGCAGGAATCCAACCTGTGGTGTAGTTGCACTGAGGAATTCATTCCAGTACTTGACATACAGCTAGAAATAGTTTATTTTTTTTTAATAGCAACAGCATAAGGGCTGTACGTAATAACTTAGAGAATCAAAAAAACATAGAGGAGGCAGAGACTGTCCTTGCACCAGAGTGAATAATCTGAGTATCCACCAGTACTGTTTAACAATGGGCATATAGCAAATTTCCTTCCTCTTCAGGTTTTGTAAACATCTTTTCCTTAATGTAAAAGGAAGAAAAAAGGCTTTTCCTTTCCTCTCTTAATCCAAGGACTTAGTTTGTTGTTAAATAGCTGGTCAGGCGTGTTTTGCTGCCTAAGAGGCAAAGATGTTTTCTGTTGCAGAGGAGCAGTATAACTGAGTACTTCTGCCCCCTGCTTCTCCCCCACCCACCCTTAACAGCATGTGCAGCCCTTGCAGCTTGTCTGTCCTATTCCAAAAGTGTCACTGGGGTTGGACTGGGCCAGGCTGCTGGGGGCCAGGCAAGTGCCCACCTCTGCTCTGCAAAAAGGGTTCTGGCTTCTTCAAGGCCAAGACGAAAATAAGGTTGAATGCTCGCGAAACAAAGGTCTGGTCAGACAATGCTGCATTTCTGTTGCAATACATCATGAGGGTATTATCTTGAGGAGCAACAAGGGACATTTTAAAAAAGTAAAAAGTCTTACTAAATATATAGAGAATTTAAGGCATTTTAAAGACCTATGAAAGCATTTTATATGGGAGTTGCTGGGGCGTTTCTCATTAGCCTGACTGTGAGGCCCCAGGGAATCTTGGCTGAATTGTCTGGGGCAAACAGAGCAGATTCTGTCTTCTCCTCAGGAGCCTGCAGACCTAAAAGCCTAATTTTTTTGTGTCTGCTTTTGAGGTAGCTGAAGGTATCTTGTTTTTCTGTGCAGCTACATGTTACAGTACTTATCAAGAAAGAGTTTTGGAAATAGGGAACTGTGGACCATATCCTGAGTGCTGGGGACAAATGGCACTGGGCATGTCTCTGTGCACAAGTGTTTGCAGAGCACGAGGGTTCTTTGCAGTGTTTGCAACAGGAAAGGCCTCTCAGTGCCCAACCATCCATTAACACATAACATTAGTGTAATTCAATTATAACATTCCAGAAATCATAAAAATAAATTACAGGTTGGTATTCCCCGCTTTCCCCATTAGCTCCAAATTTCCTGTCCCTGCCACCGAGCTTGCAGCAGCAGCTGGGCACACGTGTGAGGGACATGTTAACACAGCACAGCACGGGGAGAAAAAACCCAAACCACAACATTTAGGGCACAGATATTTGATGTTTTTCTGTTAAGATTTCTCCCCCATGCTATTTTTATGCAGTACGCTACTTTAGCTTTAATTGCCTTCTGCAGTTTCTTTTAAAGTTTCCCTCCTTTTAGGGGAAAGAAAAGGAGAAGCAGCAGCAGCTTTTCAGAAATGAACCACAAAATAAAGGAAAACCACCCTGTGGTCACTCCTTTTCCTCTCTCTTATGCTTTGCATGGCATCTCTCAGCTATGTAAATCAAAATTTTCACTTGGTATCTCTAGAGGAGCAACATCTTGACACAATTTGGAGACTTATTTTTTCTGCAGGGCTACCAGAGCCCATGCTGGGGTGTTTTTAATGCTGTCTCTGCTGCTGGGGGCTCGCGTTGCCTGTTCCCTCTTGGCTGTTCCTTCTGTTCTCCTCCTCTTTCAATCTTCTGATCCTGGTGCTGCATTGTCTGTTCCCAGTGTTGAGGGTTTCTGTTCTCCTCTGTTCTGTAGAGTTGGGTTTAATTTTGGCTTCTTGAGAAAGCTGGGTCTCATGAAGCACACAGAGACTTGCTGCTGCAAGTATTCTCGCCTTTTTTACATTTTCCGTTTATGGAGATAAGTAACAGAAAATGTACTCTCCTGCCTCACCTTTCCCTTTGGGGAGGCCTGTTTTGGCTACACAGCTGCTTGTCCCCTCAGCTTTCCTCCAGCACCCTGGGCTTGCATGGTCCACTGCCTGGTGCCCGAGACCAAGAGCAGCACCCTCACAGGGCCCCATCCCTTGTGGTGTTCCAGCACCCAGAGCTGTCCCTGCCCTCTGCCTGTGGGCATGGGCTGTGTCAGAAGCATTTGAGGAGTTCAGGTGAGGGAGGTTCCACAGACACCAAATCCCTTTTCTCTATTCTTACATTCATTGGATTTTGTCTCATGTAACTTCTAAATGCAGAAAAACGCAACATGAAATTCTGGCATCTCTGCTGCAGAGCACTGGAAAGGTCAGTGGCAATTCAGAGGGTATTAGAAACCCATTATTTTGCAAGTTCTCTGAAATCACCTGTCCTGAATGCCTTCACAAGCTCAAATATCTTCTAGAGGCTGAGTTCATTAGTAAATCAGTATAAGAAGATTCTGATTACACTGGGTAAGGATTTCCAAACAAATAAATATTTGAATTTAGCAAAGAACTTAAGAGACTTTGGTAGCTTTTTTAGTTGAATATTTTTTCAGTATACTGTGCTGGTTGGCTTACTCAGCTGGTTGGCTTTCTTGTGTTGGTTTTAAAAATGGCATCCTTGTCCCTGCATTGACCTGTGGGGAAGCAGCCCAGTCAGTATAATCTGAGGTTCTCAAAATTTTAAACATCTGCTCTGAAAGCATCCAGAACCCAGGGAAATGCAAACAAGAAATAAAGCTTGGAATGTTTGCAGCTCGGGTTACTGCATTCCCCACTTACTATAAGTTGAAATTTTATTTTCCTTGGTAATGTGTGGGTTTTTACCATGTGACATTGTAATGTGCTCTTTTAGATGAGAAAATAAAAATAATTCTCGTGTCCTAATTATAAAATCTATTTTTTAGCATGACTAGTTTAAAGAAAATACTTTTGATAGTGTTTTGTCAAATGGAAGATGAAATAATAGAAAGTACCTGATACTCAGATAATGTGGTAGATGAGCATCCTAGACAGATGTAAGATTTTTGTAACTGGGTAATACAAAAAGAAACAATACAAGTAGTTATAAACCCTTCCCAGATTCCCCAGTTTGTGGGAGTCACGGCACAGCTCTGGATCTGCAGGCACGAGGGCTTCCTGCGAGCAAGCCCCTGCTCCCAGCACTGCCGGGCTCCTGGGCAGTGGCATGTGGGGCTGCAAGAGGAAGCTGTTGGCTGGAGTGACAGGGAGGTTCCTGGGGGTCCCTGAAGCCCAGGCGACGTCCTGCAGCTGTAGCACCTCCAGGGAAGGAGAAGTACAGAACCGGGATTTGTCGGCGCGTGCGCGTGCCATGGAAACAGCCGCCCCGCCAAGCTGCCGAGGCTCTCCGGTGGAGCGGCACCACAGGTGTTCCCCTCTTGTTTGGGGAGGGAATCTCCGGCAAGAGGAGCGATCTTCAGATGTGAACACAGCATGGGTGTCAGTATTTAAATTAGAAGCACACACCTGTGTATTACGGCGTTTCCTAGAAAATACTTACTATTAAAAATGTTAATTGGGAAAATTATAGCGGTAGCACAGAGGAGGAGAATTAATTTCCATGGTACAAGCGGTGAGGAAAGAAAAGCTGATTTTGAAGTGAACTGTTGAGTTCTCCCCCTGCCCCATCACCCACCCCTCTTCAGGCTTTTTGAAGACAATATGCGCTGGAAAGCTGGTCTGCCTAGAGGAAGCTGAGCGAGTGTAGTGCATTGCAGCATGTCATTGGTGCCCAGCTTCCCAGTGCCTAGAGCCTGCCTTCCTAATTGCTGCTAGATCTGTAAAACGAAGGATTTCTGCAGGCTGCAGGGTCACAGCCCCGCCCTGGCCTTGTGGATGAGGCCCCAAGGACTGGTGTGCCCTGGGCTGCCAGCAGTGCGTCAGGACTGGTATTGGGCCAACAAGGTTTCCGTCAAGTCTAGGGATATCTCTGGAGTCATCAAGATAACCTCATCTGAAGTCCTGTAAGCTTGGTGTATGTGCTGGTGTGGGGCTGCTGTGGATTTGGGGATGTTCCTGTAGGGTCTTCTGGCAGCAGCATCCTACCAGAGACAGAAACATGGCACCAGCATGGGTGGCTGCATACTGATGTTCGGGGGTGGGCAGGGGCCAAACTCCCCAGGGCTGCATCCCTGTCTTGCCAGCGTTTTTCTCCCTGTGACAAATGTTCTTTTTATTTAAAGGTGTGCCTGTTGGCACTTCATCTGCTGGGAGATTGTGACACTGTTTCATTTCCTGTCACAGACTGAAGGAAGTCAGTCACTTTCACAGGTGGACCATCAGGAGTAGCCTTCCTGGTGCTCCTGGGCTTGCTTGGTCTCCCCCAGGCACGAAAATCCTGGTGAAGGATCTGCCATTGAGCTGGAGTGAGTGCTGGAGAAGAGGAAGGCACAGCATAGCAACTTCCCATCTTCTTCCTTTGTTTCTTTCAGTGGTGCCACCTTGTTCTTCTCCCTTGCTGCCCAAGTGAAGGGCTGTGATTAGATCAACATTTTTTGTGTTTTTAAGTAGAAGTTATATCAGTTGTTTTCAATGACTTTCTGGGGCACGACGAGGAGTAATGGGCTAAGGTAAAGCAAAGGAGATGCTAGGCTGAATATCAGGAAACATTTCCAGGTAGTGGGATCAAATAGCCTGGTATTATCTTCCATTACTTCGGTAATTTGCAAGCAAGACTGGACAAAATACTTGAAAATACACTGTAGAAATGGTCTTACATTAGCAGAAGGATGGATAAGATCACCTGATAAATCCTTTTCATCTCTAATTGATCCAATTCTGCTGCACTCTGGATTTGCTAATCTGCAGATTTGAGCAGACAGAATGGTCAGGCAAATTGTGTTTTCTAGAGCTTATTTCAGTAAATATTTTTATGTAAGATCTCAAAGCACTTTGCAAATGCTAATTAAGCCTCCAAACCTAGTAGGAAGTCTTCCTTGTGCCACATATCCACACCACTTTGCATTATGCAGTGTGCACTGTGCTGCCGGTTGACCTTCCCCAAAGGGCTCTGGCTTCGAGACTGATGGGCACTTGCCAGCCCGTCCTGCTTTGAGTCATTTCTGCAGGTCAGTGGCTTTGCTTTCCCAAATCTGCCTTGTCTGGCTGCTAGGAGGGGGAAGCTGAAGCCATGCAGCCGTAGGAAGTGATTGCAGTGGGTTTTACCTTTGTGAAAGCAGACAGCTGGAGAGTTGAACAAAAGTCTCCTGGTGAACAATTTCTTTGGTTTTCACAGAAACTTGTTCTCCTTTGACTGGTTTATACTTTGCAGTTGTAACTGGTAGCTCAAAGCTCCCAGCCTGAATAAATGTAGAACAAGAATAGTAGAATATATTATGTTGGCCTGTTGCTTAAACAAGAAAAATCAATAAAATATAATGCCACAGTGGTGGATCCCCAGTAATCATTCTTTTTAAGAAAAAAAAACACAAATTGTGGCAGTCATGAGAATGGGGTTTTATAAACAAGGTTGTAAAAGAAGAAAAATAAATGAGCAAGCTCCACTGCTTTGCGTTCTACGCTGAGTAAGGACATTGACATGAAACTCTGCAATGAAGAGATGTGTGAAATTTATGATGCTTTGCCCAAAAAAATCTTTGCGTGTTCAGTACAGGAAACTAGAATAATTTGGGTTGGAAGGGACCTCTAGTGGGTCTTGCTCAACATTGACCTGACTTGTAGAAGTTTTCTAGACTTTACTATGGTGTTTTTGGTTATATTGTCTTAAGCTGTTTAGCTTATCATAGACGAAGAGTCCAAGTATTGTTACTGTAGTATAAAAATGTGTAGCAAACAAAAATTAATGCCATAATAGGAGATATGTTTACATTTCTGTCATTTAGTGTCTAAAGTAGCCTTTTTCCAGTCTCACTAAAGGAATTACGATGTCACTGTCAAAATAAACCAAGCTCATCTCATAACCTTGTATTTGTTGTGTATAAATTCAAATGAGGAAACTGTTAAATGGGACCATCTATAATGAGATCTGAGATACCCTATAGCTGTCACTTGGAGACAAGTGACCTTTGTCCTCTTTGGGGCTGAGTAACAGTGCGATGAAGATTTAATAGATGTGTGCAGAGACCTGGCAGTGGACTGGAGTGTGTGTGGAAGAGGTGCTCAATGTGTCTTGCTCTACATATTTTTGAATTCCTTGCACTTGGGACTGGAGTGCTGCCTGTTGGTGTGTGCCACTACCCGTGCTTCCTTTCTCCCTAGGATGGCTTTGGCGTTTGTTAGTAGAAATTATTAGACAGTCACAAAACACTAAAGAGAAAGGAAAAAACCCACACACTTTGCTTGGAAGCAGTCTGTGTTGCATAAAGCTCTGACAAGATCAAGCCTCTAATTAAATTATCTGGCACGTGGGCAATTCTGTTCCAGGATCTGCTGAGCTAATGTGTAGCCATTAGCTCATACAGCCACCAAATCAGAAGTACCAAAGAGACAATTTACATAGGGCCACAGCGTGTTTTAAAAAATTCTGGTGAGTTGTGAAGCCTGTAATGTTAATTGCCAGTTAGCACATTGTAATTGCTGTAATTATTTGCAAGTAAAATGATGTAAGGGACTTAACATTGTACTTTTCTTTAACACTTCACATGTTGGTGATCCCCTAAATCTCCCACTTAAGAGTTTTGCTGGTTATTCTAAGAGCTTGACAGATACTTGCTGAAGTCTGATCTCATCCACAAGCTTGCCATTCTGCCTGTTGGCTTTAATACTGAGCGGTGGCTCTCTGAAATCTATATTAAAAAAAAAGAAAAAAAGGCAATAAAATAGTAAATGCAAACGTCTGCTGCTGACCAGTGAGAGCAAAGCCAGCCCTGCAGCCGGCCGTGCTGGAGCCCAGCTGGGAAGGAGCCCTCAGCACAAATTGCCAAGTCTATTGCCTCCCACCGCCACGCCGCAGAAGTGGGCCAAAAGCTCCTCCGTATGGGATTAAAGGGATGTGTAATAGATTAAAGATCAAAAATGTTAATTAAGAAATGGTCTTTTCTAATAAGATGCCTTCAAGGGCATGGTACCAAAAATGAGGCAATATCTCATTTTGGCAACAGCTCAGGGTTATAATGAAGCTGGAGCAGGGGGGGTAAGGGGAGAAAGAAGGGATGCCTCCTGTTCAAGGCAACTCCTTCAGAAGGGGTAAATCAATTAGCAGTAAAAATGTAAACATGTGAATCAGAATGAGATTATTCTGAATGCTGCTGAACATCATGGATTTAGAGGTACATGTTTTAGCTTGGCTTTTCCTTGAGGATAAGTTGGTAGTTTGTGACAGATAAACAAGGACGCCTTCAGCTTACTGCTATTTAAACATCAGCCTGGTAATTTGGCTGAAAATAACCAGTCTTGTTGAAAGCTTTGATGCTTTTGCAGTGAATCTGTTCAATATATTTTAATGATGTAATCATCTAGAGATAGAAAATTCACCATCTTTGTTGCTGGGTTGAAATTTGTAGGTGTAATGTTTGGGTAAAGGTTTATTTCTCTTCAGAAAAGGGGAGAGCCACCACTCTGCGCGCTCATGTTTCAGGCTTCTGCAGCAGGGGGAAGTTTGTTTTAAAAATAAACTGATATGCAGGCATTACTAATGTGTTTCAAACACGAAAGATGCTTTTAAAGCTGTGAAATGTTATTACATTGTTGTGACTAAAGAATACACGCTTTTCCTTAAGCTTGAGTGTTCTAGTCGGTGAGTCCACTGTTATGTTTTCTTAGCAAACTCATCAAAGCTCCAAAAGGAAAATTTGGATGTTTAACAGTGCTTTTTCCTTGTGGTAGAATGATGGGATTACACATGTCACTTCATCCCACAGTTGCCCCTGCAGGTGCCTTGATACTGGAAGCTGCAGCATTTCTGAAGGAAGTTATTTGCCAGCATAAAATGGAGGGACCATGTAGGCAAATTTCTTCCCTATTGGTTGGAAGTTTTTGCTTGGATGAAGAAAACCACTGACATGATGAGATCTCCATGTAGTGTGTGTATATGTTTTAAGGCTCTGACTGTTGTTTGACCCAAGGCCAGGGAGAATTTTCAGTTTGAGAAAAATACGGTCGGGAGGCGCTTACTGGCCGTGTCCCCTTGTGTACGTAGTGAGCTGGGGCTGACTGAAGCACCTTGGCAGAAAAAGTCCTCTGAGAAGGGTTTGAAATTTACATCTGTTGATCTGTGTATATTTTATTTTAATCTATTGTGTTCTCCTTGAGAGGGAGGATTGATGGTTTTTGCCTGAGAGGCTTTTTGGTCTCCTTGAGCTGAGCATGGTGTGTACTTGTGCTTGTTGGTATTATTTAGCTTGGATAGGGGCTAGAGGTGACTTAAATGACACTAAATTCCTGTGCCCTGATTTTGTCAGATGAGTAAATACAAATGGAGGTAGTGGTTGTTTCTCTTCACAGAAAGCCAATCAGAGAACTGTGTCTTTCTTATTCAAATAAGATGTTTTTGTGGTTTGTTAATGTATCGTTTTGACAGACTGATTAGTTCCATCTTGATTTCACTTATGGTTTTTGTTAAAAGAAATGTGTAACTTGGACTTGAATTAGCATTCTCCCAAGAAGGGCTGTGTCAGGCCATTTCTGCTGACACATCAAGGAGGTGCAACTGTAGCAACAAAAAGATAAGTGCCTTTTCCTGACTATGAAGCTTGCTTAAAAGTCTGTAAGACAGACTTTTAAGCAAGCTTTGAATTGAATTGAAGTCTTTGTTTTGAATTGAAGTCTTTGTTTTCAAACAAAGCTTTGTTTTGAATTGAAGTCTTCCTCTATATAATTTTGACAATATTAAAGAAAGATATCTATAGTCTGTCCTTCTTCTTTCAGTGACAGAAGGGAAGTTTTCAATTTTGCACTGTTTATTTAATCACATATTTGCGGAAAAATGGTCAGTTTGTAATGCTGTCATTACTTTCTAGAGAATGTGTGTCCATTATTGTACCTGAGAAAAAGTGGGCTTAAGCCTTGATAGCAGTTCATATCAGACTCTCTGCTATTAGCACAGAAGTCCAGAAGACCATTTATTCTGCTAAATGAATGAGAAATGTTCTGTGTAAAAAGCATTTGGCTTCTCTTCTTTGTTCATATTAAACAAAATACATTTTTTGCCAAATTTCCACAGTAACGTCCAAGAAGCATAAAGAAAATCAACAGGGCTAGCGAAGTATAACTGAGAGCAGCATTTGGTCTATAATCATATGAAAGAAAGGTTGTGCAGCAGAAATGTACTTTTTCTGATTAAGGTGAATTCCAGGCAGAAATCTTGCACAAATTTGTAATAGTTAGATTGGTAAAACAATTTCCAGACATGATGTTTGCGAAATCCACTTTTTTTTCCATTTTTTATCTTTATATACTGTGTGTGCAAACGGCCGCAGTGGTGAAGACGTGAGGGATATCACTTCTGCAAATGCTCTTTGAATCTCAGGGTTTGTGTTGTGATGAAGAAGCATAGGTGCTTGTGTATAACAGAACTAAATTACGTTTCATTTTTTGCCTGTAATTCCAAAAAGTGGTGCTTCGTGCTACCAGTGTTGTGTGTGTGAAATTAAGTAGGAATTGGTGTTGCTCTTCCTCCAAAATGGCTTTTAAAAACTGGAGATTTTTTATTGGTTTTTTTATGTAAAGAGGTTGTAAGCCTGTTGTATTTTTAATGTCTTTCTCCAATGCAAACAACTCAGGAAAGCTAAGCACTGGTAGAGCAGCAGAGCCATCAGTGAACTATTAAATAAGAAAAGACATTCTAAGAGTTAAGTGATTATTAGCTTGATCCTGTAATGAAATAATTTAAAACCATATCTGGTTAACGAACTCTGTGGCCAGATGGCATAACTGGCCAAGGATGTAGGGAGTGGAAGAGGTTTAAAAATAGACTCCTGGTTGTGATGGCTGTAAGAGCAGTGGAAGGGTCCAAAGCAAACCCCTAAACCCTTTTCCTACACCCACTGCAGGCTGTTGAAAAAGCCATGGAGTAGGATAAGATTGTCAACTGTGCCTCTTCCTGCCAGACAGCAACTAAAACACAAATTCCATATTGTAAGGAGAAAAGTTGGGACTAGGTTCCTCCCCAAAAAGTGCCTTTTGAAAAAAGGATAATTTAGTTACAGTTACTACTTTTTACCTTAACAAAGTACTCAGGGAATGGGACCACTAAAGAGCGCATCAAGTAAATTAGGGTTAATTAGAAGTTCTCCCACACAGGTGTCCTTCGAGGCCAGAGAAAAGTGGAGGAACTTCCAGCCTACCTGGAAGAGCCCAATTAAGGTAATTCGTAACAAATTTGAGAAGCAGAAAGCACTGATGGAAAAAAAAAAAAGCAAACCAACACCATTATATTCTGGAGAGACTTTGTTAATTACTTAAAGTGTTTCCACTATTTGATTATTGGCCATCTTGATTTCTTCACCTTTATTACTCATTTGCCAGCAAAAAATATGAACTTCAGGTTTTATCTGTCCTTTTTATTCTTTTTTGCCATCCATCGTTCTCATGGTAGATCCAAGGGCTCTTCCAGTTCCTGGTGCTGTGTACATACTGCTGTCTCCTGCTCTGACACTTGGGACCTGCCGAATGAGAGAAGGGGCTGAGGGAGACCCAACTTTAAAGTCATTTTAGCTTTAAGTCTTTTAAATGGCTTTTCACACTTTCTTTACTGCATGGGGCTAGAAGAAAAAATGCAGGAAGATATTAGGGAAAAAAGTGTTATCATTGCTAAAAGGATCACCACACTGGAGGACTAGTGCAGCTCACTGCTTATTCCAGGGATACAGAGCTGAAAACCTCTGTTCAGAAATTAGTTATCACAGGGAAAGTGCAAACCTGGGTGCCAGTTTCAGCTGGGTGCAGACGTGCTCTGCTGAGGGCTCATTCAAGGGGATTAACCGATTTCATTTGCTTGATACATTGTCCTCTGTGAATTTTAATTTTTTTTTTTTTATATCTAATGCTGTTGAAGCCAGTGAATTCCTTATTACACAGTGTCACTTTTCAGCCGATCCTAAATTAATAAATGAGCAGCAGCAGAATAGCATGCGGCACAATTCTAACAGCATGAGCTGCACAGAAGTATATTTCACTTAGCTCCAATTTAAATACTCTGCTTTGCTCGATTTAATTATGTGAAATTACTGAATTAATGGCTTTGTCAAGTGAAACATGTAGGACTTCAGAGTTTGGTATTAAGGAAAGAAATTAGAAAGGAAATCTGAGGTACATTAATTTTTGCACGTGTGCTTGTTTTATGCACAAACTGAAATTTAACTGAGCCCACAGCCCGAAATCAATTATTTTAAGCCCAGGGAAGAGAGAAAGAGCAGGAAGTGGCAGGAAACTTCCTGAGTCATCTCTTTGTTGGCTTGTGGTGATCTTCTGGATGTATCTGCTGGGCAGGTTTGTTGTGTGTTTGTGCAGCAGGAGCTGGCCAGGGGCACATGGGAGGGAAGACACTGCAAAATCCAATGGTTCTCTAATAACTTGGCCACCTGTTAAATACCCTTTCCTGTGCTGCATAGTATGATTTTCTTATCTCTTTTCTGGTTGAAAATCTTGTTATAACGGTTGCTTTTTTTCACGTTCATTAACTGAATTCTTTTGCTGTGGTTTGAATCCCTGCACCAAGACACCAAGTGTCCAGCCTGGTGCTTGGTTGTGCAGAGATGCACAGTGAGACCTGAGGGTAACTGCAAGCCCTGCTCTTCTGAAGTCATTTGGACACATAGGTGCCTAACTCTCATTAATTTCTGATTTCATGGGTTTTTACTACAGTCTCCTGCCACTTGTGAGTATTAGCCCCCTAAATTGCTTTGGCTACCTACAGGTGTCCCTCCCAGCCATAGCTGGAGCAGTGTAAAGGCACTGTTTTCCCAGTTTCTGCTCTCTGTGCTGGCAGTGCCCAGCTTGGAAGACTCCCCTCGAGCAGTGGCGTGAGCCTCTGCCAGCAGTAACTGGTTGCAGAGAGACTTGAGCATGTATTTGTGAAAATGTGGCTTTTTCCTCAGGTGCGTTTGAAACACCTTTCTTTTCCTAGAGCAAGCCGGATTTGTAGAGAGAGAGTCAGTGAGGGTTTTTTCCTCCAAAGATCATGTGGGGTATTTGATCAGGCCATAAAACCAACAACTAAGTTGTGGTCCAGGTTCAACCCTCTGTATCCTGGATAAAACCAGGAGTTTTACCCGAGAAGCTAACTCCACAAACCTGGCCCCACTGAAGCCTCTCAAGTCTTTAATCACAGTTTTGAAGACTTCCAGGCAGAGTTATCGCAGAAGTGGGTCCCTTCTGTGCTCCTTCAGCCGCACATTTGTCATTCCCAATGGAAAATTATCCAGGCAGGTACTGAGCAAACCAAGACCCGTGAGAAGCTCAGTGAAATAATTATTGCTTTCTCTAATTTGCCTGTATTTTTCTTCCTACCCCAATATGTTTTTTGCTCTTGTCCCACTTTTTCCCTCTGTATTGATCCACCCCTTGGTTCCTGACAGTTTGCAGAGGGCTCTCTTATTCTCTCAGTCCTAATGTTCTGGGGTTTTTACAGGTAAAAAAGGAAAAATGTAAATGCTACCTGTAGGGCCCTACCAGATTGTTTTGTGAAAGGCATTCCCTTTCAGCAAAACTTTTAAACAAATCTGTATTTCAAGCATGGGGAAAGTGCATTTCGAAAGGAAATATATTCAGGGGCCTAAGAGGTTATTTCTGTATGGGGTCCTTGCTCTGCTTGCATCTTGCTCCTGTGTGCATACACAGGAGTGCTGTACACTGAAGACATGAATTCTCCAGGACCAGAACTTCCTGCAGAAAGGATAACTCAAAGTCCTGGACCTTATGGAGGAACAATAAAGGAATCTGCATTTTGAATTAAGTGAAGGGACATCAAAATACGTAGAGGCATTTAACACTCATGGTAAATTACATAATCTGTAATTTTTCTCTCTTTGAAAATCAACAGGTTTATTTTAATAAAGAATTCCAGCAGCTGCTATTTGGAGCAGAACCAGTCAATACCTTATTCTGGCATTTGATATGCAGCTGCAATAACAAGCCACATGTGAATTTTATTAAGCCTTCTGAATATTCTGTCTGTTCAGGGAGCTATAGATTTAAGTTTTGCAGATATCTGGCTTTACCTTGAAGTAAAAAAGCACCAAACAACCAAAACGGCACAAAAAGAAAAAAAAAGAAAAAAAGAAAATCGTTCACACCATTTCCTCAAAGAAAGGAAAGGGTTTGTCATGCCTAGGCTAAAAATGTGATTAAGCAGTCCCAAGTTAGCTGTGAGTGGAATTCCATAGAACTGCTGGAAACAGAATACTTCAACAAAGACTTGAAAAACAATAAGTTTTATTAAAATATTCATATACCTAAATAAAGTTTAAGTGCCATTTTTCTTCTGAGAAGTTACATGTATTTATTAGAGTAAGATGGTCAATATTGTTTAGCAGTTGTATGTGAAAGAGTAAAAAGCACATTTTTATGACAAAGTGCACTTCTCTTTGAAGTTAATACTCGCTGCATTCTGATTTCTTTGAGCATATAAATGAAATTTCTATCTAAAATGCATGCATGTAAAATGGATTTTAGATCTGGTTTGATTTGAACCTCATTATTGGAACTGAAAGTGGCAGTTACACCCATTCAGATGCACCTTTGGAATCTGGAAGTGGACAGCAGCATCTTTTTTCATAGGCAGATAATGTGTTGCATGGCAATCGCACCTCTTGAGTAAGTGGATAGTCTTCTGCAGATGACTGTAGAGCAGTTTGGGTGCAAACACGTTTTCTGATTTGGATGCCACAGAGATGCACAAAGCAGACCTACAGGGTTTGAGCCTGTCCTTTCCAAGGAGGAGGCCCCAGTGCTGCTTTCCTTGCACGCTGGGGGGGACAGTGTTTGTCCCTGGCCTGGGGAGGGCACCCCGGGGGTGACCAGAGTAAGGAGCTGGGCAGTGTCCCACAGTCGGGCGCTGTTCCAACCAAACACTTTGGCACACTCTGGGCTGCTCTGCTCTCTGCCTTTCGCTGCATTCCCTAAAATCACTTACAATGCTTTTTGTGTCGGGGAAGTGTTTACATCCCATATTTATCCTGTTAAACTGGCTGCCAAACACTGAAGAGCTGATAAACTCTACGTGCTGTTAACACTATAAAGTACAGTCCCACTGCTGCTTGCATGCAAATAAATAATAATAACTCAGCTCTTTGTCCGATTTTCAGCATGTAAGTGCATTTGTCATGTAGTATAGTAACATCTAAATCATTTTAGTAAAAGCACTAGAAAGGCTGAAACATTACCTGCAGCTACGATTAAGAGGAAATTTTACTGTTTGGTAGTGTTTATATGATTTCCTTATTTGATTTTTTAAAAAAAAACACTTTAAAAATGATGTGATGCTTAATCACTGTTGCTGGGTTTCACTTTTTAAAAACCTTTCACTGAGTTATTTCACCTTCCTAAGGGCTGAGGGATTGGCCTGTAGGCTAAAAGTTACTGTGAAATACTCATTAAATCTTTTCTTGCAGCCATTACAGACACAGATATCTTTTTAATGTGCTTGGTCAGTTTTGAGGCCACTATTTTTGTTACCACCCATAAATCAGTAGCAAGTGTTTTTAATGCCATCAGTGAAAGGTTAATAGAAGTCCATAATTTTCAGACATATCTCTTTCGATTAGCTGCTCAGAAATTTCCTTAAAAAGGGGGTGTAAATTGTTCCATTCCAAAAACTGGAGACTGTATCCAATTTGTGCATAAATTGAAATTGTCTTTCTAATAGACTCTTTGGAAGGTGTGGGGTTGCCTTCAAGGTAATGATTTAAACATAAACTGACCCTTGATGAGGGAGCTGGAGTTTCAGTTTAATGTGTTTCTGCAATTTTCCTTCGCCTTCAGTGCCTTCAAATTCCACACAAATAATTCCTTCATAACAAGTGCCTTTTCAGAAGATGTATGCTGCTGACAGTTAATATAAAATTATTGCCCCTGAATGCATTTTCGTAATTACTTCCCAGAGAACTGTCTTTGTGTTAGAAGACATTTCACACTTTAGTAACATAAGTGTTTGGGGAGAACATGAGTAATAATTACAGACAGTCTTTCAGTGAAAATAAACCTAAAAAATGATAAAAAAAGCTAATGTTAAAGTTGGTTAGAGACAGTGAGGAATTTATTCATCACATTATGCCTGTCTGTATATTTTCCAAGTTTAATAACCCTTCAGTAACTAAACTTAGAAAAAGCCATAAAGAACAGAGAAACTGCTTTCTAATTTTTAAGCAATAATGAAAAGTGACATGCTTCTAGAGACAGAATAAAGAAACTCAATCTGAATGCTCCTATAGGAGATTTCTGCTATAATGGAAAATGAAATGGCTCACAGTTTGATCAATAAAAAAATTAACAGCATTTATTAAAAGGTTTCTCTAGTATGTTGACTAAAGGATACTATGGAAGTCTTGATCCAAGAAAACCAGGGTTGTAGGGTTGTGTATGTGAGTGTGATGTGTAAGAATCATTGACTGAGCAAAGCCAATTTCAGGGTTTCAGGTTAGATGCTGGATGTACGTGGTTACGCTGTTCTAGAGAGCTTGGAGCCAGGACTGGCTGTATAAATAGAGACACCATTCTGGGAGCTGCTACACACAGCCCAGCAGCAAGGTTGGATTTGCATGGAGGCGAAGATGGCAGGGTCCTGCTTTCACTGGACAAAGTAGGGCAATTATACCACACATACTTATTTCTAAATATATGTATGGTGTATTTCTATAGCAGAGATGACAGTGTAGAGATGTAGGTGGGCTCAGATGGAAGCAAGGCACTGCAGGGCAAGAGGTTTATGTGTGTTACCTATTTTGTGTGTGATATCTGTGACTGCTGCAACAAAGGAAAGTGCAATGAGCTCCCAGTCCTCTGCTGCACATTACTGTCACTTTCCATGCCTTTAAACTCCAGGTAGACACTTGAGGTTTTCTTAAACAGCGGCTAATTTGAGAAAATTGTATCCTATTTGAAGGAAGATGGACATTTTCCCTGAGAAGTGTTGGTGTAAGTAAACTAAGAGGAGGCTGCTGAGAGGCAGCTGTGGGATGTGCGGGGCTGTCAGCACCAGTTCTGTGAGTGGTGCAGGGCCAGCAGAAGCAGGTGCAGTTTTGGTGCTGGCACCGGTTATTCCTGGGGTGCTTGGAACTCCTTTCTCTAAGAGTGTGTATAGCAGCAGATATAGAAGGAGGTGTAAAATGTACCCTACTAAATTAGTTTTCCTTTGCCAAATTGAAGAATGCTGAGAACTTTCCATTTACTTACAAATTACTGTGATTTAATATATACTGGAGTGTAATAAGGTTCTGTTGTAAAATGTTATCCTGTGTGCTTCCTAAAATCTCTGACTTTTGTAAATTTTGTTGTCAACACCCTTCACATAAAATAGTATTACTGGTGTAATCTGTGCTTTATCCCATGGGTTGTTATGCGGAGATACCCAGCACTGAACAGTCTCCTCTTCCCTTGCCTTTCCAAAAGAAGCTCTTGCAGCCACCGTTGCAGCTTGTTGATGGAGGCTGCTGTCAGAGCCAGACAAATGACAGCTCACAGAGGCTGCAGCAGCCATAGCCCTAGGAGGGCATGAGGAGGTAACAATATGCAATTTTCATGGTTCGAGGGTAGCCTTATCCTACTGTTCTTCATTACAGTACTGCAGTGAGATCAATTTTATTAAGTTGTAAGTCTTAGGAGGCCAACACCATTAACTACATGCTGGATCAAATAATTTTTTTGGTATTATGATTGTTTTTTTCCCCTTCTTGAGGGAAGGCAGGATCTGATGTCTGGATCTCTTCAGCCCGAGAGAAGCATTGCACAGTGACTGAGTGTCAGCAGGATTGTGTGCCTGCACTTTGCCCACTTGCCCTGTCATGTAGTAATCCCATGTGATTTGCAGTTGCATGAATGTACTGTGGTGTTCCATGCATTATTCCTTTCTGACTCTTTGTTTTTCAGCTAGGCACCTTTTTTCTTTACCACATGTGGTTTGACACCATGTGAAAGTGGTATGTCGCACTGCATGATGGAGTACCAAACCTGCTTGCCTTTGATGCACATAGTGATGATTTGATGCGTGGCATGAGCTGCCTTTGATACCTGGTCCTGGTCCTAGGGCTGGGATGCAATCCACGCTTTCTGACCTGGTTTGCTCAGCTGGAGCAGATTTTTGGCAGCTTTGTGTGGCTTTGGTTGCAGAGGTTACAGCGGCTCACAGGAGGGCCCTGGCCTGTTGAAACGTAGCACACACACGTCTGTGTTCAAAATGGAAGTGTTTAAAACAGACATTTTTTGAAATGTTGAAGTGTCACAGAGTGGGAGTACCCAGCAAAGGCAAGACTTCATTGTACGATGAAGATTTCAGTTTAAGTTTGTGATTTAATTACTGAAACACTAGTGACTTTTTTGGCATTTGTTCATTCTTTGATCACAAGTACAGAGAACTTTGGACTCTCTTTCTATGTTACAGAGCTAAAGACAGCACTAAAATGTAACAAACCACATAAAAGTAGAAACCTCCCCCACACTGATTTGGCATTTGACACTGAGCAAAACATTCACTAACGAACGTTTAGATTAGGCTTTTCCTTTAAGTCATTTGTCTCTTTTGTTCTCACTTCCTAATTATGGGTGAAATTTCCTTTCCTTTTGTCTCACTGGTGTAGCCCTGTGGCCGCAGGGCAGGAAGGCTGCACCCCTGGGTGGGCACTGCAGGGTTCTGCCAAGCTCCAGGAGGTGTCAGTTGTTTGCCAGCACCCATCACTCCTCCAGCAATGAGCTTTTATTTCTTCAGTGCCATGTACTTTTATCACTTGTCCTGCACCTCAGGAAAACTTTTAGAAATAACTGTAGTCCCTTGTGAGAGCTTTGCTTTTGTTTGGACCAAGGTGAGGAGCAGAGAGATGCCTCTTTTCCGCTTTTCGTTTTACATTTTGCCTTCCAGCTGCCAGATCTGGGCAGTGCACGTCCATGTGTGTGTAGGGGTTTATGTCGTGCTTTGCAGAGTGGGACTTTGCAGCCTTAGTTCTGTGTGGCAAAGTTGCTAGGATAGAAAGTGCTGCCTAGCACTGCATCAGTGGGTGCCTGCTGAAAAGAAGCAACTCTTCATGGAAGCCCCATAACTGGACTTACTTAAAGCCAGGCATGACCCTGCACTAAATAGCATGTTCCTATGTGCAGCCTTAGATTTAAAATAAATCCCAGCTTCAAAAAGTCCACAGGCTTAGAAAAAATTAAAGAAAATCCCCAGAATATTTACTGGCACAAAGATAGAAAGACTTGCTTACCCTGTGTTGTGTTGACAGAATAAAAAATTTAAACTGTCCATTAATTGATTCCACAGATGAAAAAATAAGCTGAAATTGGTTTCTTTTCCATTTTTCTGGCCCGTGTGTCGCAAGGTGTTACCCATTTCCAAGTGTTTCAGTGGATATTGTAGGTAGGCATCAGCATCTTTCCAGTATGGCCCTGGCCTTGCTCTGCCTTCAGTGCTGCCCCACTAGCCAAAGTCCCCAAAGCAGTTTGCTGTGGCTCTTGTGGCGGGGCTGTCACTGTGCTCCTGGGCTGAGGCTGTGCCACACTAAGCTCTAAGCACCGTCCCAGCCTGGTGGCAGAGCCATCTGTCCCAGGCTGACTGAAGCAAGGGAAATCTGCTCTTGACCTGAGCGAGGCCCGAGCTGAACATGGTACATGTAATCTGTTTTCAAATATTTGGCTTTAGGAGTGTGTTGTTCCTGTAACAGAGCTGTTTTGAACACAGCTCAGAAGGCATTTCTACTGACTGCAACTTTCAAACTGGGCCTTTGGGAATTCACTTTTTCAGCTTTGCCAAGTTTACCACATTCCTTGGACCACCAGGTCAGGCAGGAACACTCCCAGTTCTTGCTATGTCTCCTTTGAAATAGTAACTTTCTAGAGCATAAGCTGGCTTGTATAGAAAAACCTAGAGTCATTAACAACATTAACTTTAGTGGCAATTAGAATAACATATTCCTGACTGTTGGCCAGATTGTTTAGGTCATAGGGCAAAATATTCTTCTTGTGTAAAGTCCTGCAGACTGTGCTACAGGGGAAAAAGGTGGGGGTGGGGGTGGCAAAAAAAAAAGAAAAGAAAAACAAAAAGGCACCACCCCCCCCACCCCCCCATTTCTTGGTTTCTTGACATTCTGGGTAGTGAGGTATACTTTTAGGACTGACCTCTCAAATTGTATCTTCTCTTACTCATGAAAGGAGATTTGTTAGCACCATCATTAGATATGGCAGGATCATTTAAAAATTACTCATAACACTGAAGTATTACCCCCTCTTTGGAACTGGTCATTGATCATTTATCGTGGTACTGCCAGCAGTTCTCTTCTGCTGGCATTTGCCCACAGCCTTGTGCTGTGCACACCACACTGGTGTGAGCTGTGTGCCTATGGTGCTGTGCTGTCCTCGTAGCGGTGTTTGGTGCACAAATTCCTCCAGGTTGGTAACTGATTGTTGTGAATTTTTAAAGCAATCTAGGTAGAAACTAATTACTATTGAATTAAACTCGCTAAAATCCAAGGCTTAAAAATGGAACATTAAAAATTAGCTGCAGCAGTAAATATATCTATCTGTGCTTGATGCCACAAGGCAGCCACTGGTCTTTGGAGACTGCAAAAGGTCCTGCTGGCTCTGGCAACCAAGAAGAGCCCCTTTGCTTGGTGGTGCACAAATGTGTCCCCTCAGAGGCAGGCCCGGCTCCAAAGCCACCCCTGCTCGTGGTGCCAGCAGTGCCTTGGCCTCCTGTGGTGACCCAAACCGCTCTGGCAGTGTGCTTGCACCCACAGGCGAGGTGCTCCTGCAGTTCTTGCCAGCAGGAAAATTGCAGGTTGAATTTGTGAGCTGCTACAGCAGAGCTCTGCAGGAACAAGTTCCCGAGGAATGCTCGTGGCCTGCTGTCCTCATCAGGGAAACTGAGCTCATTGTGGGAGCAGCTGGGCTGCGTTTGAAGCTTTTCCTTGCTGGCTGGACCACCCATTCCCACCACTGCCCTGGTTGTTTTGCTCCCCTGGGCAAGGAGTGAGTGTCTCCCCAGGGCCACCCGCACCCCACACACCCTGCTGGCAGCTTGGGGTCAAAAGAGTAGAGAAAAAAGTCAAAACCCCAAGAAACAACACAGATTTTTCTCAGAAGTGTTTGGTATTTGCAAGGCAAGCATGAAGAAGTGTGCAGCTCTCAGCAGAGGAATCTTAAGACCATTTTGTTTGAAGGATAGTAACACCGAGGTGTGGCAGACATGTACAATTCCTTCAACTCGCCAAAACCAGAAAAAAATTCCATTGTAAAGCAGTGTTGCATTTGCTAAATAATTTCTGCAAGCTTCACTCTTGTGTTATTTGACATATAACTCTGTCAAGCAACGACGCTTTTGAGAAGTTGCCTAGAGGATCAGATTTCCCATTCAACAGGGAATTAAAAAATGTTTCTGGAATTTTGCTTTGCAGCGGGGAATCTATTTTCTTATCTCACATTGTACAATTTATTTTTCCTTAAGCAGTGTGCTAAATTATTTGTTATTGTTGGACTCGGTCGAGCAGCTTTATCCCTGGTGTAGTCATGAAGTACTGGAGTAAAACCAAGGATGAATTTGTCACAGTGTACTCACCAGATCAGCTGGTCTTTAGGTTAACTCTCAAAAGACAGCATTTCTGCTAAAAATATTAGTGAAAGTCCCTTAAAGCTCCCCAAAGTTGCCTAAAAGCTTTCTTCTTCAGGCTGTGCTAAAGTCAGTTCAGAAGTGCTTCCCCGAGGCCTTTGTCAGCAGGCAGCATGGACGCAGGTGCCAATTCTTTAGGTTACATTTATATACTTGGACTCTTTTTATAGGTTTCTGTCATAAAACTGGAGAGTTGACATTCTGATTTATTAACTATCAAGTTTGCAGGACATAGGCTTTAAAAAGATTGAATGAGCCAAAATGTTTGTGATTGCAGTCTGGAATGAGACACTGTATAAAGGTGTGCCAAGTAAATATGACAAAATGTAAGTGATAATTTGAATATATATATTAAATGATGTGTGAAATAAAGCAAAGCTAGCATAGTTCTAAAAGTGACTTATTATTTGGTGAGGCAGTAATATAAGAGAACCAGAATTGTGGGTTTTTTCATTACAAGACATTTTTATTTAAGGAAGAATCTATAAAGCATGAGGTTCAGCTAGTGGCATTTTATTCAATAAACATAGTATAGATGATGACTTACAATATAGAGTGCTTAGTGAGTGATACTTTTTATAACTAAATCCTTAAATTCATTACTGCTGTGTAAGTGGCATATCTGATTTGTTAAGATGAATATTATATCTCACCCTTAATGGAAATTTTGTAGTAGAAAGGCATGTATAATGTAGCAGTAAAAGAACTGAAAATGTGCAGATCGGTTAAGAGGGAGGCTGTGACACACCAACGCAGGCACTGATTTTTAATATTTCCATTGCAATTGGAAGGGTACGTCATGTTATGAGTGCTCCATGGAAAGCTGCAGAGTGTTTTACACCAGTAGATTTATGGTACCATGCGCAGAGCAGAAGACAGTATGAAATGTGCTCTGGCTGGATAGTGGTAGCAGAGCTCTAGTAATATGGATGTCTGAATTGCAGTGCTTGTGGCAACCGGTTTTTGTCTTTAATAAATTTTATTTTCAGCTTTGCTTCATGCTCTCAGCGTTGGTTGTCCTTAATCTTTTTGGTGCTGATCTGATTTTAGAAACAATTCATCTCTCTATTTGCTGGTCCTTCCTTAATGGCTTAAAACCCAAATGCATCCCAAACCATCAAGGCGGCATCTCCCTCCTACCTGGGTGACAGCAGCTCCTGGGCTTTTGGGGTCAGCCTGTGTGCGAGGATCTCTTCTGCTGGCAGAGTCTGTGGTTCTGTTTCACTTTCTGAATGACTTCCAAGTGTTCCCATCATACTGACAGGGTGTATTTGAGAGCATGAGTGCTTGTGGAGGCAGGTGAAATAGTGCAGGTGTAGCATCTGGGGCTACACCTACAGGTAGGTAGGTGTAGATCTGCATACAGATGTAGCATCTCTATCACCTCTGCTGGGGAACCTGTGTGCAGAAGATGTGGAGGCAGCTCAGTTTCAGCTGGTCACCAAAGCCTGGCCACCATGGTTAGCGTGCCTAATGGATGCTTTCCCTGCTGAGAGGGCAGCAGGGACTTAGAAGGGAATATTCAGCTATGCAGCCTCTCCAGAGAGCCTAAGCAAGGGTTGTCTGCAGTGCTGCATGGACTGGCTTCAAGGCATATCAGGGTGTCTTCTGTGGCCAAGGGGGTGTCCTGCAGGCAGGAGGATGTGGTTGCAAGCTTATCCCTCACAAAGGCCACTGGGGATGTCCTGGGGAGAGTGAGCAGCTGTCCTGCAACCCACCCCATGGCCAGTGGAGAGCCAGCTGCCCCCTGTGTGGAGCTGCCACATGCATGGCCCTAGGGTGCTCAGCCCTCCCCACTGGGGAGTTCCTGGAGCTGTCAGAGAGCTCAGTGTCCCTGTGCATAAATGCAGATAAAAACTTGGGGGGATGGCAAAGATGTATGTTCTAACCCACACTCCGGCCACAGACCAAGATAAAAAATATCGGGGAGACCTGAAGGTCAGATGTACTGTGTCTGCCCTCAGCTAGGTCAGCACAATGTCAGGCATATCTGCCCAACCAAGTGCCTCTCATTAGTTCAGCAAGACCTCTCATGTCCTGGGGTATGTGTGTGCTTTGGGATATTCAGATAGAGCATTTTCTTTGCTTGTTGTTACTAATATTGGGGCTTGGGGGCGGTGGGAAGAGGAGAGCACTGAGAATTAAAATTCAGCACATGCCTTTTCTTTGCGGGCTGTAATTAATCTTGCCAATTTTTAAAGCTTTGAGAATCTGGTTAAGTGATAAAACACTAACAACTTTATATGACAGAGTTAGAGGCTCCCGCTATACACCCACCAGAGAAGATTAGGAGAGAGTGTTTGCAGGATTCGCACTAAGCAGCAGAGAATACAGTTGAGAATTGTTGCACCACATGATATAAAAACCACATTAATATAATGAAAGGTGTCGGGAATAATGTGAGAGTGGCTGTAATTAAATGTATCTTAATAAGCGCAACATCCTTCTTAAAGCTCTTATTTTTCAGACCTCTCAAACTTAGAGGATGTTCTTGCTGTTGGCAGGTGGCCTGGGAGGAGAGCTGGAGAGCGAAGCGAAGGACAGCCGGGCCCTGGAAGAGAGGAACAGTGTGACGAGCCAGGAAGAGAGAAATGAGGAAGATGAAGACATGGAGGATGAGTCAATTTACACCTGCGATAACTGTCAGCAGGACTTCGATTCACTGGCAGACCTGACTGAACACAGGGCACACAACTGTCCTGGAGGTAATGTTAAACTCGCTTTACAGTTCTGACAGGTGGTTAGCTGGGTAATTGGACATAGCAACAGCTTGAGGCCTCAAGTGAGATTAAAGAATTAATAATGTAATTTTACAGTTAATGTAATTTTATTGTGGTGCCTTGGGTAGCCTTTGTTCACTCCTTTAATAAAATTAAAATAAAAGCAACAGCTTTCCAATTGGAATCTGTCAGTAATTATGTTAGACAAAAATGTTGTGGGTTTTTTTAATGCTAAAAGTTTCAGGCAGGTATTTTTCCCTCTCTCTCCAAATGTAGGAAGATTAAAAAAGTTAAATTACTGAAGTGTGCAAAACTCCCAGGAAAAAAGGCCTCTGAACCCCTAAAAGAACATGATGATTCCTGAGATTAAAATTCTTAGTGCAAGTTCTGTAATCCCACCCTGAAAATACAGTTATTCTCCCTAGGTTATTATTACATTGCCTTTTGAGTTTTATGGAAGTGAGGATGGCATCAGCCTACGCTGATCTTGATTTTACTTTCTGTAAAGTTAAGAACAAGCTCAGAGCACCGGTGTGAACAATTGCAACATACCTTGCTTTTCCAGGGCTGCCTCTGCATGGCCGGCGGTAGCAGCAGGTACTCAGCCGAGCACACTAAGCCGATTTACAGGGGTAGGGAAAAGCTTTGCAGATTTTACCAAAGATTAAATAAAATCTTAGGAGGGGGAGCGAAGAATACGTTCATATATATTTAAATCAGGGATTCTTATCTTTCACCTTCCCAGAGCTGAATGCTCTGCCATCACGTCTTCCTTCACACTCATCTAAATTATTTTTAGGCAGTTGCTGTTATGGCAGGCAGGTGGATCAAGGCTGGCAGAAGGCAGGAGGGTTAGTTTCTCCTCTGGTGCAGCAGTACCCCATCATCTCTCCCCTGAGTGCATATTCCTCCTGGCCACTTAATTTGTTTTGTAATTAGTCTATGTTTTCTGCTTTCATTTTTGGGCATAAGTAAAATGATGCTCAGCCAAGAAAAAGTACAGGGGATGGAATACAACAAGGGACGGAGGGTCAGGCTTTGGCTTGGTCTGACTCCCACCCCAAGAGCACCCTCCCTTGTTTCACTCTGGCTTGCAGAGGGGAGGACTCCCTGCTCTTGTTCCCATCTGCTTTCTGGGAGGAAGGACAGAGGGATGTTGGGGCTTTTCCCATGCTTGCAGTTGGATAGGGATTGCAGTCCTAAGCCTGCCCCCAGGGCTCCTTGCTCTGCGCTCTCATTTAAGCCCTACACAGGCTGCAAACTTGAAAGTGCGTAAAATCGAAAGGCCACCTCTTGCAGGGTAATTTCCCAGCCAGCTGACAGCCACGGCACTGGCCTGAGACTTCTGCACATGGCACTCTGCTGCAGGGGAGTAAGCAAGGAATTGTAACTTTCTATTCAGAAATCCCCTTGTTTTCCAAACTGGAAGGCGAAGTGCACAGCCCACGTGGACGTTGGTCCTTTTCAAGGAAGAGGCGTCCTGGGCAGCCACTGCTCCATCACTGCCCGGTCTCCTCGGTTGTGTTGGGACAGCTGCTTATGGTGCTGGGGGTGAGCCCCACAAAAGGAGGCTCTTTTTAGCCCAAATGTCTGCTTGGGCCTGGTTCCCTGTGTGTGTCCCCAAACAGCTGTAATGGCACATCTGGCAGAGGGGAGCGGGCACTGCCGATGGGGACTCCAGAGCAGGAACGTAAGGTTATGACAGGTGACAGCAGTGCCGTGAAAAGGAGAGATTTTTTTTCCAGAGGCAAATCTGCATTAAAACACAACCATCTAGAGATTCTATTCATGTAAATTCAGTCAGTGTTTTCACACCTCAGGTTTTTTTTTTTTATCCTCAGTGTAGTATTCTCTTAGTGAGACTAAGAAAAATAAATTATATTTTAAGGATATATCAAAATAATTTGTCAGTATTCCCATTGCTATTTTTGATTGCAGGTAGCATAATTTTGTCTTCTTTTGCTGTCTTCACATGTGCAGATGATTTACAAAGATATTTTGTCCCAAAAAGGCACCATGTAACTATCTGCATATACATGAAATAAGTGCTAATTGTCTCCATGTGAGGATAATCCTTGTTCCAGAACTAGTGTCTGTTTTCTATTTAGTTTAATCTAGTGTCCTGAAGTGATTTAAAGTAAATGGGAAGATTGCATTCATATATTTTGGTAAGAGAATGAAGACAATGAAGACAATCTGGAATATTGCTTGATATTCACATACCTTGAGGAAAAAACCAATCCTTTCAGATACACCAGTTTGATACGTGGTCTGATAATCATGAGAATTTTTGAGGAAAGCATGCAAAATGCGTGTCTTTGTTCAGTTTGTCTAAAAAGATTTGCATCACCTGGGTGAAAACCTAAGACCGCATTAGAAAGTGTGTTATATTTAAAGATTCTACCCCACAAAAAGAGCTATTTGCCTGTGTCCTTAGCTACCCTGCACTCCTTTTCCCTGTGATACCTGCCTGACACACCTGAGGGTGTAATGCAGTGCCTGACCTCTTGGCAAGCTAGATTTTCATGTCTTAATCTGAAGCAGGGCTTTCAGTCATGTCTACATGGCTCCAGATCAATACAGGTAATATTTGTAGTGATAATATCACCAGGCTGATAATACAACATAACTAATGACTTCCTTTGGGATGCTGAAGTTAGGAAGGTTTTGTAGCTCAGGAGTGTTGCAGGATTACAGGAGATCACTCCAAAGAACAGGATAAACCATCTATTTCACTGGAATCCCTTAGAAATTCATTACAGCGTGCTGAAGTTATAATGCAGTTTGAACGCAGCTGCTTTGACATGTAGGGAAGTAACAAACAGTCATTTCCCCCCTTGTTTTTTCGTGTATTTCAGACTTGTTTCTTTGAGGACAAAACACTGATGAAATCTAGACATCTCTGGTAGCATAGGTGCATGGCATGCCTTTTGATGTCAGTGTAGTAGAGATGTTCTCTTTCTGACAGAATTAGGTGCCTTTTATACCTTTTGCTCATGAGTGATGTCTGTGATTGCAGGTTGTAGGTTCCCAGTGTCTACGGGGATCTGAAAAGGGCTTAAATGGGGGCAGCTTATACCAGAAGAACATCACGTTTCCTTACTGGCTTATGTCTTACCTTGTTTCCCATCTCACCCCCACAAACGAGTGCTCCTGCAGCAGTCATGGAAACAGTGCCTTAAACTGTTTCCTTAAACAGCAGTATCTTGAAAAATACTCTAAGAACAAATAAAACCACCTAGTGTATACACTGGATGAGTTAAACTTTTAAAATTATTTTAAAACTCACTGGTATCCCACATCCCCTAAACTAGAGAGGACGAAGTAATTGCCATTTTTTAGATACCACCAACTTTTTAGAAACTTTTTTTCCATACAACATGCTGACACAGCAATGGTCTAGCTGAGATTTGTATTTTAGCTCTCGTATTTACTATATTTGATATTACTGTCCTGAAACAAATGCTTACTAGAAAAAAAGTCCCATGTAGTTTCTCCTGTGAACCCAGTCCTCCACAATCATCTGGCAAAATCTTAAATCAGTGTTTGTCCTCCCTCGATTGACTTACTTATTTTATAGACACAGCCAAGGCATATAGGTAATTTAAAACTCTGATCTGATGGCTTTAATTTTCACATTTTTATATGTGTTTTTGTGTGCTGCTGTTACAGTGTAGGTGTAGCATGATGCTATTTTACAGCGTTAGTGACAAGAGTAAAGAACTACATGTGGATTTACAACTTACTGTGTCCTATGACAAGTACCAGAGGCTCCCTACATCAAGCAACTATTCTGTGATATATCATTGCCTGGTGGCTGGTGCCAGGTGGTTTGTTGTCTGACAGAAAGTGGCTAAAAAGTCACAAGCTTTGTCATTTGGCTGGTGTGCTTAACCCACCTGCATTAGTCTGCGTTTAGCTCTAGTGTTTTACTGGGGTTTTTTTGTTGGGTTTTTTTTTTTTTTTTTGCTTCCTCCACCCTTTTCCTCCCATGGGTCAGAATAGTCCCAGGTAAAGTTGTTTCTTCAGTTTCCAAATGAATGTAGAGTGTTTTAAAGCAAATTAGCACATCAGTGAAGCGGACAGAAGTAGGTTTTGGCTGGGTCTCTGAGCATTTCATGAGGTCCTCTTCTGTTGTTGATAACTTTACAGGTTGTCTGTTTCAAACAGCAGCAGAGCTATATATGGATATTGCCAGCTTGGAAGCAGCTGATTTTTCTAAACTACTGTACGGTAGGAACTAGTTTATAATTAAAGTCTTGCAGTTGCTCCTTTTAAATGCCCTGTAACCTGTACACTAGGCTTACGTTTGAAACGAGGTACTGTAACTGTTTCATGCTAGTGTATAATTTTGCATTTTCTTATATTTCACCTGCTACAAGAATTATAATTGCCATGCAACCCTCTTTGTGGGATGCTTATCCAGAAACACAGATACAGCAGCTTGTCAACAAGCGATGATGTCTCATGAATGTTTTTGTCAGGTGGCACTTTTTACTTCCCACTGACAGAGATGTCTTACATACATTTCCAAAATTAGCTCTTCCCAAAATTGTAATCTTTGGTTGTACCTGATTGGCAAGTCAGATACTTTTCTCTCTTTTTGCTGCTGCTGTTGTTACATCTTTAAATTAATGAATTACTGATTGTCCTCCACAAAAGAAACTGAAATACAGTTGTGAAAAAGCAGTGTGGAAACTTAATTATACACCTAGTTTATACAGCTGTGTGTCTAATGACCTACTGGCCCTAATTACTGTGTTGTGGTTCAGTCTGAGTGCTCTTGTCCTTGCCAGAATTCTGCTCCTTTCTCTTAACCTGACTAGTGTTTCAAGCTTAAAAAAATAACAAGTTTCCTTTTTTTGTTCTTTTCTGCGTTGTCGTGCTGAAATACAGTTTCCCTTCTTTCCAGAGGTCATAGCAGTGCTTTAAAATGGGCACCAGAAAAGCTCAATAATATCACAAACTGTAAAAACATGGATTTCCCTGGAGTCCTCAGTTCTTGCTGTCCGATCTGAAAATGGGCACTGGGGCAGTGTTTTATTGTCAATCACTTGGAGGGCTGCAAGCACCGGCTCCTGTCCTTAGTTTGTCACAGATGTCCCCTCTCCAGGTGCAGGGACAGCACAGGGTTCCCCAGGGCTCAGCAGCCACCTTGGCCACAGTGCCCAGGTGCTGCACATCTCCCTGCAGTCAGTATTTGTGCCCTCCGTGCTGAGAGCTCGGAAACCCCACCTTGTTGCCTTGTTGCAGGGGTACACGTGGGCTGGGTGGTCTGCGGTCTGGCTCCCTTGACTGCCGTCACCACACAGGTGATGTTTGAGTTTACCTGGAGGTTCCCAGCCAGCCTGAAAAGAAGCTTTTTCAAGGACTTCTGCTTGCACGTGCCAGAAAATCACTGTGCTGATAAGGAGCTGTGCTGACTGGCTTGCCGTGCAGGTGCTCAGTGAAATACGTATTTGTCGTGTAGAACATAAAGCACATTCCCACGTCTGAATGGGATCTGAAGACAAACAGAAGCACAGATGCAAATTTCATGTCAAACAGGGCCTACGGCCCCGCTGGCCACGCCGAGGTTTCGCAGCGCATCCCGTGCAGTGCGTGCTGAGGCACCGGCGCTGGCTCTGCCCCCGCACACGGCAATTGTGCTCGGCGCAGTGTGTCGTGTACCGCGCGTGTTTGACAAAGTTGTGCCGAGCGTTGTGCTCCCTACCGGCGCTGCTTACCCGTCAGATCGGAGGCTCATCCCCAGGCAAAGGTAGGTGAGACCCCGGGCTGCGCGACCCCGCGCTCAGCCCCTCGGCACGGCGAGGCGTCGTGGGGCTGAGCCTCAGCGCTTCTTTCGCCCTCTCCCCTGGATTTTTGGTGGGGGGACACGCGCATTTCAAACAATGCCCGCTCTCCACGAGCACCCAGCTGGTGGGTTTGCTTGGCCCGCGGCGGGTGTCGCGGAGCGGGGCCGCGGGAGCGCCGCGCGGGGCTGGGCGGTGCGCTCGCTGATAAGAGAGTGCCAGTGCGCCGGGCGCCATCCCCCGCAAATCGCCACGGCCACCTTTGTGCCGGTCCCCCCGGGGATGGTGGCGAGGGAGGCAGCACCAGGCACTGCGTGTGCAGATAGGAGCGCTGCCAGCGCGGCTGCGGGCGGCTTGGTTGCATGTTACCAAAACCCCTGGCAGGAGAGAGGTAATGAGCTCTCTCCACCCCTTTCTCAGCCCCCACATAGCCAGCAGTCACTGTGGATGGCCCGGCTATGCATTCTGAGGCCGCACAAAATTTCTTAGCAATGATGATATCTTTCCTCAAGTAGCATATGTTTTTCACACAGGAAGACCATTTTCCTTGTCATTTTTAAACATATGGCCCAGTGAGGAGCTGAGGATGACAAGTTAGCCTGCTTGTATTGGCAAGGGACTGTTTCATTCTTGCTACTTTAATTGAGTTCTTTTACCTGCTTGTATCTAGTTCAAAAAGTAGTCTGCAAAGTAAGCACAGGTGTGTGTGGAAATGGATGAAAGAGAGAGCGGGTGCATGTTTCAAATGAGGCCTCTTAAAGGAAACGTGTCCTTTGGATATCTTGAACAGGTTGCCCCTGGCTGGCTGAGAAGCCAGTCTCTGCTGCATCAGCAACGGAGAGATGCACAGAGACCGAAGCCCCCCAAAGGCTGTGAAGCAAGAGTTGTGCTGGGTGCTGGCCATGGGAGCTCCTGCGTGCAGCAGGAGCTGCATTTGGGAGTGGAGCCTG
This sequence comes from Tichodroma muraria, assembly GCA_013390105.1. Classification (NCBI taxonomy): domain Eukaryota; kingdom Metazoa; phylum Chordata; class Aves; order Passeriformes; family Sittidae; genus Tichodroma; species Tichodroma muraria. Next base: position 146,911 of record WAAG01078381.1, read on the forward strand.
CCCAGATCCCCCTGCACCTGCTCAGGCCTCATGAAACAATTATGGGGCACCAGGAGTGCCGGAGCTCCACCTCCCCTTCTCCTCCTGTTTCAGATTTCTGTTTGCAAGGGTAACATGCCATGGTACAGCAGAGGGAGGATTGTGGGGGTCTGCATAGGGCAGGTTTGTTCCTCAGCATACAGAAATCTAAGTAAATAATAAATGGATTTTATATAAAGAAAAAAAAAAAAGAGGAGGGAGGGGTTTCAGTGGAAAGAGTTCCTTCCCAGGCCGGAGCCTGGTGAGAGCTACAAGAGCAGCTGTGCCTGCAGGAAGGAGGATCCCTGTTTGCCATAAGCAGGTCCCAGCATTCAGAGGGTTGTAGATAGCACCCAGTATATGAAACTCAATTCAGAACTGCAGTGAGGATAGCCCGGAGACTACAATAGATATGTGCTTGTTACAAAGTGGCCTTTAATAAAGCCTTAGAGAGATGAGTGCAGGATGTGCTGGGGTTGTCCTGTCTCAGACGGACAAGAGCACGGATTATTTCTGGCTAGGACGCTGCTGAAGGGCACGTATTGCCTTCCTGTGGGTTGCTGAGGGACAAAACTGATGGCCATATCAGCAGCCTTGGCAGATTCAGAGCCATTGAGATTCTTCAGACTGCACGTGTAAGCAGTGAAAAAGAGATGATTGTTTTTTTTTCCTGATTTCTTCCCCTATCCCATTGCAGACAATTGGGTAAGTACTCTTCACATAAGGATGGCCGTACTGAGCCATCGTGTACTGATGGTCCCGCCGTGCTGTATCCCCAGAACGTTTTTCTAGCTGTCAGTAAACTTATCTGAGCGGTTTTTGGTGCTTTTTATTTAAATTATTTAGACAATCTTGTTCCATGAATTTCCATTTTGAAGTGCAGTTGGCCTTTTTTTTTTTTTTTTTTAGCGATGGGCACACAGAGTTCAACTACACATTGGGGAAAAGCATCACCTTTTGTTCACTTTTGTCACCTGCTTTCATTTGATACTCTCTGGTTCTTCTGGTGAAGGAGACAGTGAGTGATTGCCTCTTTCCCACCTTTTCCATTCCCCTCATGCCTGAGCTGGCTTCTTTTGCTGCTCCCTCCCATCTGTAAGTCCCTGTTTGCAATCCTCTTATTGATACCTTGGGTGCCTTGGCCCAGAGTAAGAGAGAGGGATGTGCTGAGGCATGGCTGGTAGGACAGTGAGCGGGTCAGCTATCTCCTCCATCACTTTTGCCAGAGATGTGGTCACGTTGGCATGTCTGTCCTGGCTCCTGAGCAGGAGGTGGGGGATAGGACTTGTCCTAGTGTGAAGACCTGGCAGACAGAAAGATGGTGTCTGGCCATGTAGGGGAAAAACAATTAAGACTTCAATGTTTATTAAGAAAAAAGCAACCAGCAGTGCATTTCAAGCACTCATCACACAGCATAATTTTGCTGTTGGAAGTAGTGGGATTAAACAAGTCTTTCTAATGTTGATTTCTTTGAATTTGCAGCATATAATTAAAAAAAAAATCAATTAAAAACGAAGGAAGTGTGTGTACAAACATTGTCAAGAATTCCTATCTTTCATTTTTTAAAAACAAGCTCTAGAAAAAAATCCCCACAGAAGTTCTGTAGTGCATATTTGAATGCTTTTGTTGTAGCCTCATTAAACTTGGCTTGTCTGCAGATACAGCTGGCATGTTATTAACTGCTCCAGGCTTGGGGAAGCCAGAAAGCAGCCTCCACCCCCTGGTGCCGGCTGGCTTTAGGGAAACGTGCCAGCAGGGTTGGTCCTCTTCAGCTGGCTGGCTTTGGGAGCGCTGGCTGGAGCATCTCCGCGTGGCCGCGGGTGCGGGCGCCCGGGCTCGGCCTGCCGCGAGTGCCGGCCGGCGGGAGCGC